>CM024766.1:21656300-21825076 GCA_014218235.1 Colocasia esculenta
CCCCAAACTTGCTGCACACGACCCTAACTTGATGCTAAACCTTCCCCAAATGTTTTGTGAAGAGTTCTTATAGTTTTAGGGTGCTACTTCATGTCCTAATGGGACTAGGAAAGAGGGCTGCGAATTTCTGCATTCTAGTTTCCAAAATCTGAGATTCTCTCACCCAAAGGAGGTAGCAAGGTTTAGGAAACCACCTCTTAGAGTTGGATCCGGTTTTGACATACCCTGTATGACTAATTAACCTAATTTAAACCCTAATGTGCCCTTCACAATTATTGCATATTTACACGTACGAATTTCTGAGTATTTTTATGTTCCCATTTTATTATTAGGCTAAAAGTGATCCATTGGCCCATTTTCATTAATGGGTCACTAATACATAATGTTATAAGTCTCTCCAACCTATTTATTTAATTTATGGTTGGGTTTTTTTCCGACTTAGTTGCCTAACTCGGTTAACTTGGTCACGTGTAACGTACACTTGGCCATCGGATTTTTCGTTGCTCGAATCTCTTCATGAAACTCTTAAGAATAATGTTTGAGGTTGATTTATAATTTTTACAGAATTTTCTAATGTGTTTTCTCACGTACGGTAGTGGTACGTAAGTTCTATCATTTCGATAATACGTAAGTTATTTATTTACTATTTTCATACTTGAATTTGTTCATAGGTCATAAGTTGTCCATTGGTCCAATTTCTTTTATGGACTATCCCCACATATTATTTGGAGTCTACTCATAATTTTTATTTCAATTGTTAATCTACTTGGCTCATGTAATAATGGATATTTCAATTTATTCTTATTTACCATGATAAGTCACATAAATTCTAAATCATGGCCCGGATTATTTTTCTATGCCCAAATTTCTTAATGTGTCATTAGAGAATAATTTTTAAGGTACAACTATTATTTTTATAGAATTTTTACATGAGTTTCTACTCATGCAATAATGACGTGTATCTTTTAGCTAGTTTGGTTTTTATAAATTGACGAATTTTCTATTTATCTAAAATTTTTAATTAATGAAATTTCTGGGGTATTACATCCTTAAGGGGACTGTTCCCTTGTTTAGTGAAATCCCAAGAGTTTGCTTAAGGACTGGACATAGGACTTCCATTTGGAAGGGTCAAACCAGGATAAATGTTTGTGTTCTTTATGTGCTTGCTTTTACGCTTTTAATTTCCTTGCACACACTTATTTAGACTAACCAAATAATTTCTCGTGGTGCTATTATTTCAGGTTATCATATTACCTATTCACCCCCATCCCCTCTCTAGGTTAGTCTTGCTGCCATATACCAAGTGGGCCAACAAGTTGTATTAGAGCGAGATCTTTGAACATCTAGAAGATCCAACGATCTTAAAGCAAAGATCCATGATAGCTCAAGGATTTGTAGAAGGTCAATCCATCTTCCGGCCTCAGCTATTTGATGGTGAAGACTATCAATACTGGAAGACTAGGATGGAGTTCTTCCTATAAGGGTACGACTATCAAATCTGGAGCATCATAGAAGACAGTGTTCTCCAAATATCCAAACCAAAGGAAGAATGGATAGCCGATGATAAATAGAAGATATCTCTGAACTCTGAACAGCAAGGCCAAAAGCTTCATGTGTTGCACACTAACAAAGCAATAGTTCAACAGAATTTCTGCGTGCAAAATGGCAAAGGATATGTGAGAAACACTGAAGCTTACATATGAAGGAACTGACAAAGTAAAAGAAACCATGATTGATATCTTGGTGACAAAATATGAGAAGTTCCAAATGGAGCAAGGTGAGTCCATATATCAAATGTACAATGACTTTACTGAGATTATCAATGGACTCACAGGATTGGGAAAGAAATACAGCCAGGAGAAATGGTCAGGAAGATCCTAAGATCTCTCCCAAATGAGTGGACTCCAAAGGTCATTGCAATAGAAGAAGCAAATGACCTCTCCACAATGTCATTAGAAAAACTCATTAGATCTCTTATGGCTCATGAGATCAACATGGAGAGATTAGGAGAAAGATCTTTCAGATAAAGGCCAAATATTACACTCAAGGCTGGGGAGAGCACTGCGTATGAAGACACTACTGATGAGAGCAGTGATAGTGACAGTGAGGAAGAAGAAATCATTCAAAAAATATTAGCCAAGAGCAAGGAGAAAAAGAAGAAAAGAAAGGAAAAGAAACACAGGAAACACAAAAGGAAAATCTTCATGGCTACTTGGGATGACTCCTCAGACAGTTCAAGCATAGAAGAAGATGAAGAGAATGCCAATCTGCTCCTGATGAGTAAAACAACAAAATGATATTCAAATGGGTATGGTTAGAGGATACTCAAAAGCATCCAATTAGTGACTACCTACTCTTCACTTCATTCCTATCTGAAGAGGAAATAGTCATCCTTATTTTTGTTATTTTATTCATTTATTATTATTATATTCTTTTTAACCACAATGCTACTAATATCCATGCAAGTTTTTCTGCTTAATATCAATGTAGGTAAAACTTTTGAAGACTTGACAAGCAGCAAGTAAAATACAACAGTAGCTGTCGACAGATTCAAGACAGGTCGACATACTATGAACATCTGTCGACAGATGATGCCAAATTGATCGACAGATTAAAGGAGTCATGAAGACTCACAAGTCTCACTTTCAGGGGGAGCCTCATGCTTAGGGCATACACAAAGGGGGAGTAGTAATCAATGACTCATTAAGGTATTGTTGAACCCCTCTCCTTCAACATGGTAAGAATATTTTTTAAGGGAGAGAATGCAATTGGTAAGATCCTTCCATTTTGGCTATTGAAAACAGGGGGAGAGTATTTTGTTTGTGAATTTTTTCTATTTCAAACTTCTCATTTCAAGAAAATTCACATATATTTTGGTTGAGTTTTTGTCATCACTAAAAAGGGGAGATTGTTGAACCACTCTTATATTTTACCCTTATATTTTGGTGATAATAAAACTCATGATTAATTAATTATTATAAATATATTTAATATCATGTTTTCCTAAATATAAATTTATGGCACTATCGCTTCTGACTTGCACTGGAAAGCCAAATCGATTACTGTTCAATGCACATCGAATACTAACTAAGTGCCACAACGATTTCCATACAAATATATTGATTATGGTTCATCTCATTGAAACATCGACTCTGTTGAACATCGATTTCAGTTGAACACCGACTTCACTTAAACATCGACTCTGATTGAACATCGATTTCATTAGAACATCGATTTCAGTTCAACATCGATTTCACTTAAACATTGACTCTGTTGAACATCGATTTCAGTTTAACACTGACTTCACTTAAACATTGACTCTGATTAAACATCAATTTCATTAGAACATCGATTTCAGTTCAACATCGATTTTACTTAAACATCGACTTCTGTTGAACATCGACTTCTCTAAAACATCGATTTCATTAAACATCCACTCTAGTCAAACAATGACTTCATTGAAACATCGATTTCTATATAAACATCGATTTCATACATGCATTACATTGAAACAATGATTTCATTGAAACATCGATTATCTTTCACATTGAGTCAATACTTAAACATCGATTTCGTTTATATTTTAGATGTTTCAAAATAGTTTTGGTGCCCAATGAAAACTCAAATGCACTTCATATGTTTAACATATTATTTATCTAACTGAAGATCTTTTTGCTTATCTGATAGGATCTCTCTCCTCCTGCAACAAAAGAAAAGCTCCTCCATTCCATTTCTCACTATCTGCAGGATATACAGATAGAAAGCAAAATGAGGTATGAGCCATCTGACAAAGGACTTCACGAGTCTAACATCTGTCTTGCATTTAATGTCTACATGTCCACCTTAACACAGAGTCAACATCTTGGACCTGCTGTTGACAACATTGGAAGTGCACCTTAGCAGGAACATCCTCCTCCACTCCAAGTAGCCAGTAGGCAGAAGAAGGAAGCCGTTAGACTCAAAGAAGAATAAGAAGAAGAAGAGCAACGGTTTAGAAAGCTCCAACGGCTCTCAATCAACTGATCTGCTCAGCTGCTCCATATAAAGGGAGAAGAAGAAGAACATGAAAGAAACAAGAGAGAAAACCTGAAGATCTTTCAAGGATTGTACATCCTGTGATAAGCTCATACTTTGTACATCCTCAAACAAGAAGAGAGGAAGAGCTCGAGCCCATTCAAGCTGAAGCAGTCAAGCAATATTCATTCTTTCTTCCTCATTCTCTCTCTATGCGTCTCTGTTAATTTGAGAGAGAGAGAGCTGGGGGGTAGCCTAAGGAGAGTCCTTCATTGTAAACTCTTTCCTTCTTAGGCTCAGTCTCGGATCAAGCATCTCACTGATTATCAAAAGCTTGATCCAGGGGCTTCGGTCCTGTGTCTGTATTCAGAAGTATTCCTCTTCTGTTGAGAAGAGAAGACTAGCGCTGCTGGGTGGTGTGTCCGGCTGTGGGACTATACACAGTGTTCCCCTTGGTTAGAAGGGAAGAGCTATTGTGGTGTGTATCAGTGAGTTACTTTTAAGCTCATAAAAGAAGTACCTAGCTGAGGTGAAACAGTGGGTTGCCTTCTTGCCCGGGAAAGAGAAGAAGACCAGTAGGGGCTAGGTGATGTATGTCCTTAAGGGAGATTGTGCCTTGTTTAGTGAAATCCCAAGAATTTGCTTGGGGACTGGACGTAGGACTTCCATTTGGAAGGGCCGAACTAGGATAAATCTCTATCTTCTTTGTGTGCTTGCTTTCGCGCTTTTAATTTCCTTGCACACACTTATTTAGACTAAATAAACAATTTCTAGTGGTGTTTTTACTTTAATTATCATATTACCTATTCACCCCCGCTTTCTAGGTTAGTCTTGCTGCCGTATACCAAGTGGGTCAACACAGACTTCGCGTTTCTCATTGCATGAATGCGATGTACACCTACGTCGCTATTAAGAAAAAGGCCACCGAACACCCCGTCGCATTTTAAAGTTGACCAGTCAACCCTGACATATAAAACTATGCACCGCATGGGTTTCAGTGCCCATGTTGAATGCGACAGCATCTGCCTTTGCGATTTGGTTGTTTTCCCACCCAAGTTTTTGCACTATTTTTATATGCGCAGTTTGAAGTCAACTCTTGAATGCGACGTAGGTAGACGTCGCAATTCAAAAGTCATAGCGACATATCGGTTTGTTGCAACATGAAGGCGACAGCCCTAACCGTTGTGTTCCTAGTTCAATAATCGATCCGACCATCGATTCCTGTTCGAAAAGGCGACGATCTGTCCTATCGCAATTTGAACGCGACAGGTAGGACCGTCGTGATTCTGTAACTTTGCACAGAGTCCTATTTTAACAGTGTACGATCCTTTTAAGTGCGACGACTGAACTCGTCACGATTTAAAGGCCAACCCGAGACTGTTTTATTGAGTTGTATAGTCAACCATATGCATGCCCTATTGTTATATCATGTCATGTAGTTATTCAACGGCCTAAAAATGATCAACCAACATGAAAGCCATAAGAATATGAACTTCTATTCTAAGTGTTCTTAATGATTGTATGATTCCATCTACCATGTGATTGATATGAGCTATGTCCATACTCTGCCTTGTTCATAACTGAAAAGTGTTATATGCTAAAATTACAACAACCATGTGATAGATTGAATTGCATACATGTCATGCTTGTTTGTTATAATCTTTCCGTCTTGTTTTAAACCGATGGATTGTGGATTGAGACACGTTCTGCATGACACATTGCACATATAGGCAGCCCTCTCTTGGGGATTTGGAAACTCTCGAACGGTCATTCTGTATTGGTAGACTAGTGACCTTTTCTCCAAGACCTCCGTAATTCTCCGTACTCCATGGATTCCCTTATGGACACCGAGTTGGTTGTACCATTGAAGTACCAAGAAGATAGAATGTGTTACATCCCAAAGCATGGTAGCGAAAGAATTTTGTTTCAGTGTTGAGACTTGAACAATCAGAAAATAAGCCTCTAGAGAGAAATCACATATAACAAAACTATTTGTGCTCCTAATAAAACTCAAACTCTTTATTTCATTTCAATGAAAATGAGAACTAATACATACTCCATTCTAATTAGACTACAAAACTAAGACTCAAATAAAAAGGAAAATACATACCATCCTCACACCTACTACATTATTCTATTCCTCTCACTCAAATATAGTACTATGATGCTAAGATAACAACAGTTTGATGTGAGCACTCTTCACTCTTGTTCATCCCTAGTATAGTCTTGGTTCTCCACATCATCAATGTTCTGATCACTTGAAAGGTTGGAAAGTAGGTAATGAGTGCACTCGCCCAGTAGGATTTACATCTTCCAGCAATGATATAAGTATTTAACAATTTAAAAGCTAGGAGGTAGGAGCTTGATATGTACTATGCAATAAAACACGATAATAACACGTGAACGGTGTATTGTGCAAGATAGTAAGATCTAGGGATGTAATGATCAGTCTAGCAAGAAGATTGTATTCAAGATCTCTAGGTAGAGTGAACAATGATCAAGCAAGATGGTAACGAGCAAGAAAAAGATGGCCATTTCACAAGCACGCAAGCAAGCACGTATGAGCAAGAACTTTTAACATGTAACAGTAATCAGTCACGAAGCCACTAATGTGCACTAAGGATCTATGCCACCTTGGAATGCACACTAGGACACGTGTATGTGGTTTATGTATGTAGCATTCAACACGCAAGTACTCCCCGCACAAATGCAACGCTAGTAATCATTATACCCTATGGTTAACAATATATTTATGACTCGCCGTCATTGGGGCTAGACTAGAGCCCTTGGACACACGCCGTGCCCTGTCCGCATCTCACTATTTTCAAATGTAGATACCCATAGTCATTCATGGCCAATAACAAGAGTTCAATAATGTCAAGATAATTGAGGTGATACTTCAAGAGTTCAATCCGGTAGCATAACAGTGTATTTTGAATTTTGTCCAATCACTTATTAGTAACTTGGCCTTATGTTCAATAGAGATGTACTACAAAATCAAGATGAGAAGAGAAAGACCTCGTCAAGAATGCCAAGAGAAGAGAGATGCGTGCATACTAATGTCCGGGTACTTCAATGGTACAACATGCTCGTCGACCAGGTGGGAATCCATGGTCAGCGGAGACTTACGGAGGCCTTGGTCAAGGGGTCACTAGTCCGGCAGAAGGAATATCTGATGGAGAGTCCACCACAAGCCAAGAAGTGGCTTTCCTATCTTGCTAAAGTGTATGCATATGCCGCGCGTGAGAATCGCTCCAGTGTGTGAATCCGATTATGGAAAACTTCATTTATGGAAACTCCATTTATGTTAAGTATCATGAATTCAACATCAGAAAATACTAATCATGCATGACCAATTCTTAGCAAGTATCTATCTGTTTTAGCAAGTTCAATAATAAGGGCATGAAAGTGAATAATCGGTAGGTAGAGAGCATGATCATGAACTTAAGATCAATTAAAAATTACATGAACATGTTTTAACTTTCATATGGGTTGATAAATGCATGAGAAGACTTTCTAGAACCTTCTTAGAATAGATCAAACCCACACGCAAAGAACGACGTAAAATGACGGAAACCAAGACGTATGCCCCTTAGAAGTCAAATGCAGTCCCATCCCTTCACTTCCTCGGGTCATAACTCATTGATGTATTATTCAAATTGTTGGGTTCATATTCTGGAAACTAAGTGAATTCACACTCTAAGTGATAAATGAAAGTCCAACAATGTTTTTAATGATGAATGAGTTGAATTGAGGTTTCATACATGTCAATTAACATGATACAATATTTGGTTATCTATGTCTTCATTATACCTAACTATACATGTTTTATCATGTAGGTACAAATGCATATAACCAAGCCTTCTCAAATCATGAGAAAATGATCACAATCACAGTGTATACATGTACCTGTCGACAGACCCAAAGGTATATGTCGACAGATGCCACAGTTGTGATCAGACAGAAAAGTACTGAGAGCACCTGTCGACAGATGCTCAGAGACCTGTCGACAGATGTCACAGACAGAAATGCCAGAGTTCTGTGTTTTGGCAAAACTGACTCTGCCTGTCGACAGATGAGTGTCGCCTGTCGACAGATGCCACAGGCCAGAGCAACCTGAAGTCTGTCCATTGCAAATCTGTTGCAATCTGTCGACAGATACTCAGCACCTGTCGACAGACGCAGAGGATCTTCAAATACGGAAACCTTCCTTCATATCCAAGATTGTGTTTTCAAGTCCCACGACTCTCCACATGAAAACACAACTATATAAGCATCCTTTTGAAGAGAATCTCGTACAGAAGCAGCCACAACCAAAAACCCTAAAGCCAAGTCCAAGAGAAAAGAGTTGCTGCTGCTCTGCTTCAAGTCTGCAGTGCAGAGACCGAAAGATTGTTGATCCTGCAGTACTGAAGATAGATCGTCGTGGATTCAACCTTCTCCATCAATCCAAAGCAGTCAAGTCGAAGTTTGAACTCCATCCAGGCGTTCTCAGAAGAGTTCCACATCAGGATTTACTCCTACACTCTGAACTCTTCCTGTTTCATAATTCTCATCAACCGTGTGTGTGTTTGTGTGATTCAAGCGTCTCTTGTGCTTGAGATCACGTGTGTGTGTTGTTCTGATCGTGGGTGCACATCAGAAAACACGTGTGTGTGTGAGTTGTAGTCACCAAACTCGCTCATAAGCAGTTTACTCTGTGTGTGTGTGTGTGCCGTGGACGTAGGATACACTGTTGTGTACTCCGAACCACGTAAATCTGCGTGTCTCGTGGTTTGATCGTTTCTACGATAGATGTTTGATAGACACGTTGCATATTCACACGCTAGATAGGTTTCTACATCATCTACACATAGTTTAGATCTTGATACTGTCTTGATACTCTGTGCTTTAAGAAAAAGAACGTGATAATAGTTTTTAAGAGACAGTAATCTATTCAACCCCCCTTCTAGATTACCATATTGGGAATTCCGCAACCCTTCAATTGGTATCAGAGCGTGGTTTCTCCGATTTATTGCTTTATCTATTTGATCTAACGATCAGGAGATTCACGATCAAATGGAATCTACCAAGGGGTATATGGCCGAGGGACACTCTGTGACCAGGCCACCCTTCTTTGATGGCACTGACTATCCATATTGGAAAAACCGCATGCAGGTGTTTCTACGAGCACAAAACTTTGAATTGTGGAAGATAGTCAGAACAGGACCATATGGATTGCCTCAAGACGAAGATACATGGACCAAGGACCAGATTGCAAAAGGGACACTCAACTGGAGCGCCCTCAACATGATGCAGTGCGCGGTCCACCCAAAGGAGTACTCGAGAGTCTCCACATGCACCTCAGCTAAGGAGATGTGGGACAAGCTCGAGTTGATATATGAAGGTACGTCTGAGGTGAGAGAATCCAAGGTAAGCATGTTAGTCTCAGAATATGAAATGTTTAAGATGAACCGTGATGAGACAATTTCTGACATGTTTGCTAGATTCATGGTACTTATAAATGGATTGAAAGGTCTTAAGAAGGAATACTCAGAAAGTGATTTGGTGAGGAAGATACTTCGGTCTCTTCCATCCTCTTGGAACACCAAAGTCACTGTCATCGAGGATTCCAAGAATCTTTCAACAATGAAAGTGGATGAATTGATTGGATCTCTCATGACTTATGAACTAAATGTAAAAAGAAAAGAAACTGAAGAAATCCAAGGAAGTCAATTGCCTTGAAGGCTTCCAACAAGGTATCTTCAGATTCCAAAAAGAGTGCCCAACAGGAAGGGTCTGAGTCTGAAACCTCTACTGATAGTGAGAATGATGAAATGGCCATGCTCACTAGACAGTTTAAGAAGTTTCTGAAATTCAAAAGAAGAGGTTCAGGAAACTCCAAACCTTTCCAGAAAGGCACCAACAGGTTTGATTCGTCAAATAAGAAATCTGATGTTGTGTGCTATGAGTGCAAGAAGCAGGGACACATGAGAGGAGAGTGCCCCGAGCTCAAGAAGAAACTGAAAAAGGACAAGCTCGTTTTCAAGAAAGCCAAGGCAATGCTGGCCACATGGAGTGATGAAGACGATGACGGAAACAGTCAAGCTACCTCAGGAGATGAAGAGATTCACTGTCTTATGGCAAGGAGTGATGACTCCTCTGAGGTAAATTCTTCCTTTGAATCATTTTCTACTACCGAATGGGAAGAAGCTTACACTGTCCTTTTTGAAAAATTCTGTCAATTGAAATCAGAAAATAAAGCACTCAAGAAGAAAGTTAATTCCCTTGTTCATGAAACTGATAATAATGAGAAATTGAATCTTGAATAAGGTAATTGACATGATGAAAATAGATGAAAAACACACAGTGAAGAGATGGATAGCATGAAAATTAAGCTTCAAGAAGTTCAAAAAGAGAAAGATGATCTAATGAACCTTCTTGAAACTCTAAACAATGAGCATACTGGTCTAAAAGAAAAATTGGAAAAAGCTGAAAAGGAATTGAAAGGCAAAACAAAGGATCTATCTAGTTTCGTCAAGAGCAAACAGAATCTAGATGCAATCTTAGGATCCAATGTGTTTGTTGCTAGACATGGGATTGGGTTTCAACAACCTAAGCCAAAGGAAACAAGAAAAAATCTGCTGACTGATTTCACTGATCCTATCCCAAGCTCTAGCAATCACAATCCCTCAAGGAAAAGGAAAAATCAAATCAAGGGCAAAAACCAGGAACCTAAGGCTACCAAATTTGTTCCAACTAAGCTTAAGGAGTTTGCTACCAAACCCAAACAGGGATGTCCCAAGGCAAAACAGCAAGTTCCTAAGGCTAAGTTCACTAGGCAACAAAAGGGTAAGATGCCTTGCATGCCCCTAAGAATCCAAAATCCACTGTTGTTCATAAGCCATCATCATGTAAGATCTGTAAAAAGATTGGGCACAATGAAAAACAATGCTGGAACAATCCACTAAAACAGAAACTTAAACAAATTTGGATTCCAAAGCATTTACTGTTTGGCATGAATGATACAACGGCACCCAAAGTAATTTGGGTACCAAAACCTCTTGTCTGATCCACATGTGCAGAACTGCCTAGCAGCTTACAATCAAAACAAATGGTACCTGGATAGTGGCTGCTCGAGGCATATGACGGGCGATAAAGAAAAATTCAGTTTGCTCGTGGAAAAAGACGGAGGTCACGTTGTCTTTGGAGGTAACAACAAAGGCCAGATCATCGGCTCAGGTAAGGTTGGTAAGTTTGCCTCCAACTCAATAGATAATGTACTATTAGTTGATGGTCTTCATCACAATTTGCTTAGCATAAGTCAATTGTGTGATAAGGGCCATAAAATTGTTTTTGAATCAGATTCATGTCAAATCCTTGATAAGGAAACAGGAAGTCTCAAATTTTCTGGAAAAAGAATGAATAACATCTACATGGTTGATTTAGATGATCCAGAAAATAATGATTTATGTCTTGTAGCAAATAAACAGGATGAGCTTACATTGTGGCATCGTAGGCTTGGACATGCGAGTTACAATGTTTTGCACAAGATAATGAGGCTCAAACTTGTAAGTGGACTTCCTGAAATTCCATTCAAGAAAAATGAAAATTTCTGTGATGCATGTGCACAGGGAAAACAGACCGAAAAGTCCTTCAAATCGAAAGCACCGGTAAGTACTTCCAAAGCTTATGAATGTTGCACATGGACCTATTTGGACCTACTAGAACATTGAGTCTCACTGGCAAACGGTATGGTTTTGTCATTGTAGATGACTTTTCTAGGTTCACTTGGGTGAAATTTCTGGCTCATAAGAATGATGCACTTAATGTTTTTGAGGATTTCTTCAATAAAATTGAGCATGGAAATGTCCACAAGATATGCTCCATCCGCACTGATCACGGGGGAGAATTTGACAACAACTCCTTCACTGATTTCTGCAGGAACCAAGGAATAGAACACTTGTTCTCCTCCCCAAGAACTCCAGAACAAAACGGGGTTGTGGAGAGGAAAAATAGAACCTTGGTGGAGATGGCTCGTACGCTTCTGATCGAAAATCAACTTTCCAGAAACTTTTGGGCAGAAGCAGTAAACACGTCATGCTACATTCTCAATCGAGCCATGGTAAGACCGGTATTCAAGAAAACTCCCTATGAGCTTCTGAAAGGTAAGAAACCATCCCTTGGATACTTCAGAGTTTTTGGTTCAAAGGTGTTCATACATAACAATGATAAAATTGATTGGACAAATTTGAAGCCAAAAGCGACAAAGGTATTTTTCTTGGATACTCAGAACACTCTAGAGCTTATAGAGTGTTTAATCTTAAAACCAAAAAAGTGGAAGAAACTCCACATGTTGTATTTGATGAATCTCAAACCAAATCTAACAGTCCTAATCCTTACAGGTTTCAAGATGACACTGAAGATACAACACATGAAGAACTGCAAACAAAATCAAACACAATCTCTAAGACAGTTCCAAAAATAAACAATGGCTATTTACGCAGGTACAATGATGAAGATGACGGATTTCTGTTCAGAAATGAAGATGAAGTACCTGCACAAGATCCACAACACGAGGATGAACCACAACATGGAAGTCCTCCAGCCACCCCTCCTCCAGAACAGACTTCTGAAGTGCAAGATCAACCCGGTCCTTCAACAATCACAAATGTGAGGTACTCTAAAGCACATCCACTTGAGAATGTCATAGGTAACATAAATGATTCAGTTCAAACTAGGTCTCAAGTTCATCAAATAGTTGAACAGGATCATTTAGCCTTTGTCTCTCAAGTGGAGCCTAAAAATGTTGAAGAAGCCTTGAACGAAAATTCATGGATTGATGCTATGCATGAGGAGCTAGGTCAATTTCAAAGAAATAATGTCTGGAGTTTAGTTCCTAGAACCCCGAAATTTCTGTAATTGGGACAAGATGGGTCTTTAGGAATAAACTAAATGAAGAGGGAAAGGTGGTGAGAAACAAGGCTAGACTGGTTGCAAAGGGTTATAATCAGGAATTTGGTGTGGATTTTGAAGAATCTTTTGCACCTGTAGCTAGACTAGAAGCAGTCAGAATCTTGTTAGCTTATGCATGCTCAAACAAGTTCAAACTATATCAAATGGATGTTAAAACTGCTTTCTTAAATGGCTACATCAAAGAGGAAGTCTATGTCTCTCAACCACCTGGCTTTGAACTTCATGACAAACCAAACCATGTTTACAAATTGCACAAGGCTCTCTATGGTTTGAAACAGGCACCCCGAGCTTGGTACGACAGGCTAAGCCAATTTCTGGTAAGCAAAAACTACTCACGAGGTAAAGTAGACCAAACTCTCTTTACAAAGAAAGTTCGCACACACATCATTGTTGTTCAAGTGTATGTGGACGACATAATCTTTGGTTCTACTAACCCATCACTGTGTGAAGAATTCTCACATCATATGCACAGTGAATTTGAGATGAGCTTAATGGGGGAGCTTCAATTTTTTCTTGGTCTACAGGTTAAGCAAATGGAAGATGGCTTCTTCATAAACCAAGAAAAATATGTCAAAGAGCTTCTCAAGAGATTTCAGTTTGAAACTGCAAAACCTGCCTCAACACCGATGAGCACAAGCATCAAGCTAGAAAGTGATGAGAAAGGTAAACCGGTAGATGCTAAACATTTCCGAGGTATGATTGGCTCACTCCTCTATCTTACTGCAAGTAGACCTGACATACAATTCAGTGTTTGCCTCTGTGCTAGATATCAATCTAGTCCAAAGGAAAGCCACCAAATTGCAGTTAAGAGAATATTCAGGTATCTCTCAGGTACACATGACATGGGTCTTTGGTATCCAGCAGGGAGTAGCTTTAACTTAATCTCATATTCTGATGCTGACTATGCTGGATGTAAAATTGACAGGAAGAGCACTAGTGGCTATTGCCAGATGCTTGGTGGTTGCATGGTTTCGTGGGCATCCAAGAAGCAACATTCGGTTGCACTCTCCACTGCAGAGGCAGAATATGTTGCTGCAGGGAGTTGTGCAACACAAGTGTTGTGGATAAAAAGTCAGTTGTGTGACTACGACATTGACCTTGGATGCACACCAATCCTATGTGACAACACTAGTGCAATCAATCTATCCAAAAATCCCATTCAACACTCTAGGACAAAACACATAGAAATTCGTCATCACTTCTTGAGAGATGAGGTAGCAAATAGAAATTTGGAAATTAGCTTCATACCAACAGAACAACAACTAGCTGATATCTTTACAAAACCATTGGCTGAGGATAGGTTCACATCTCTTAGAAGAGAATTAGGCTTATGTAAAATTCAGTGACACATATCCCAAGTCCTTGATGAATGTTCCTTGTAAGCAACAACTATGGGGTATATCAAATGGTGATTTGTGGAAAAACAAGTTCGGCCTGTTTGGAAACTTTCATTATGCGTGAGAAAATTTTCTCCGCCAAGTACCCGTAGTTGGAGCCCATGAAGGGACATTCATGTTGGATAAAGGGGTAAGTCTCATTTCAGTAGCCAAATTACTCCACATTAAAAAAAAAAAAATTCATAAATTGGAAAATACCAAAAACAGTCTCAATTCCATGAATGATCTGCTGAATACATGTGTGCATATCTTGCTTGAATTGACTTGTATTGATCAAACTTTGTGTTTTTTCATGAGCACACATTATGGGGGAGCTAGTTCAAAAGTTGGGTGCTATTGTGAAGGAAATCATTTCTTCTTGCTGTTCATTAACTCCTTCACATGGGATGATCTTTTCATATTCCCTTCTTTCTCTAAACTGGCTTTCAACAAGGATCTGTCGACAGCTCCTTCCCTTCCTGTCGACAGATAGGCATCCACAGACCACAGGTTCTGAACTCTGTGTGTATCTGTCGACAATCGACCATGCATCTGTCGACAGATTTCACAGGTTTTGTCCTCCCCGCACAGCCAACACTCTGTCTGAGTGTACCTGTCGACAAGCTCCACTTAGCTGTCGACAGACACATTTCTACCTGGCATTCCAAGCCTATTTAATCCAAACCTCTTTGAGCTGGTTTCTTTAAAATGTCTAAGGTGTTTATATGATGTTAATCACATATCTGATCACCTCATGTGCATAAGATATTAAAGCAATTTTCAACAATCTTGTGATTTTTACATAATACTCAAGTTAAGTCTAGGTTCCATCATTCTGGAAACATTTCACCATTCTCAAAAACTTAACACCTAACTCTTCTTCCTTATTTACATGTAGGCAAACATGATTTTTTTAAAAGGTATTATGATCATTGAGCTTAATGTTTACAATTGATAGATAATCAATCACTATATTAATCTTGGGTTATTAACACAATACTTGGAGAAAAGCTACCTATTTCTAACCAATTTCATTCCATTAGATTAAAATGACTTAAATTTGGAAAAATGCAGAGCAATGATGAGTTTTTGCTAAGTAACCGGGGAGTGGGCATCACAAATGCTTGCCCTCGCGTCAAAAGGCTAATTCGTCAACTCTGTACAACGGTATAATGGACACTTTCACTACGTAACTGGGGGTACGGGCACGAATAATGTCTACCCTCATGTTCAAAGGTGAGAAGTTATCTTAATTACCACTTTTTCCCATTGCATAAAAGAATGGCAAATAAAGAAAATAATGGAATAGTGTGAAGCCTCCACTGAGTGATAATTCCCATGGGTAATTGATGTTTTTGAATATCTTGGCATTTAGATATTTCCCTCCTTGATCATTTGCACCTCAACACTGAGGATTGTGTTGTCCTACACTCTAGTTATTAAAAAGAAGAGTAAAAGTGTTTCTTTTTGGATATCTGTAAGTGTTTTCTTCATGCTTCAACTTCAGGCTAATTCAGTATTATGTTTGCACCATTAAGATAGTTGAAGTGGCTTTACATCTACATGTATATGATAGGTTCTTCTATATGTATTCTTCATCTATTCACCTTAGGTAATCAGTTAACAACCACTGCTCAAGAGTTCCATTTCAAATTCCACATCAAAATCCCACAAGGTGATATTCTGATAGCATCTGTCGACAGATACCAATCTGTCTGTCGACAGACGCCGGCTGTCCTGTTATGGAAGCTCAACGGACACGCCGTTTGGGGCAGATTTGGTGGGCCATTGCCTTTTAAACTTCCCCCTCCTTCTTTAAATAGGCATCTCCGGCCCTTTCCACCTCCAACACCACCCCAGACATCCCTTCCCTCTCCCACATACATCCTTTTCCCTTTCTGAACGGGAAACCCTACCTCCATCTCCCTTCTTCTTCTCACTGTCTCCAGCACTTCTTCCCCTTCCTCCATCCGTGCCTCATCCTTTCCATGGCACCCAAGGCGAAGAAGTTGGCCTCACGTCGTCGTCCCGCCTCCTCCTCGCCCGGCGAAGGATCCAGGGCTCACGATGAACGTCGGACCAAACACCGGGATGATCGCCTTCCAGAGTTGGTCGTACCTCCCCGTCTCCATCTCAACCGGGTTCACGGTACATTCACAAAGTTCGTTCCTCCACGTTTTGTGGATTTCCACTCCTTGGCCGATCTCTTTCCCAACCTCCAACCCCTGTTCGATACCCAGGGTTGGACAGTCTTTCTCTACGCTCATACGGCATACTCTCCCACTGCCGTAACTGAGTTCTTCAACAACCTCTCTTCCTCCGATCAAGGGTTCTACACCTCTGTGAAGGGCACTCCCTTTAAACTCACTGCTAACCTTTTTAGCACTGCCCTCCAGATTCCGAACACCGGGGCGGATATTCTTGCTCATAATCCAGACGCCTCTGTCTACTATCCTCTCCTTACTCTTCAACCTTATGATACAACAAAGGAGATTGCTAAGCTCAATGCCAACACCTTTCCTCCACTCAACCGCATGATTCACCAAATCTTCACTACATGCATTGCGCCAAAGCATGGCAGTCGTGAACTAGTCACAAATGTTCACAAATCACTGTTTACCTTCTTCCTTAATTGTGAACCAATAAATCTTCCTCTCCTGATGCTTCACTTGATCACCAAGTGCTTCTACCAACCCCGGAGATCCATGCCCTTTGCTTGCCAAATTACTTCTCTTTTGAAGTTTATTGGCATTCCCATTCCAGACAGTGAGTGTGTCTCACTCAATTCCCGCAACAGTTTTGATATCACCGCCGCCTCTCGCATGGGATACAAGCTAGTGGATGGGGTCGTAACCCGGGAACTCAAGGGCAAGGCACCTGCTGCTGCCGAGGATGAAGACGTCATTGGGGATGACGATCAAGCTGATGATGAAGAAGATGATGAAGAAGGTGATGAAGACTCCCAGTCAGAGCCACTAGATGCTCCGGGAGATGCTGGTGTTGGTGAAGCTGCTCAGCCCTCCATTAGGGATTTGATAGCCCAGCTACAAGTCCAAATGACACATGGCTTTGAGAGGCTGAATGCACGAATGGATACCTTGGACACACGCATTGACAGACTTGCCACTGAGCGTCATGCCCCTCCTCCAGCTCCTGAAGATGATGCTGCTTAGTTATACTAGATGTATAGGAGTGGGTCATGTCCTGTATTTTCATTTCAGTCTGAGCAATGTTGTTTCTGTCTTTTGTTGTTTCATTTTCTTTATGTATTTTCACTTCATGTTACTTCAGTCACACTTCTGTCATGTGAATGCTTCACTTTCCTATGAATGAAATCACATGTTCTGTGCAAATCTACGTATGTGATTGTTGTCTTTACTTTTGATGTTGTCAAAAGGGGGAGAAGAAACCTCAAGTTCATGAGCATTAATTGAATAATTTTGTCATCATCAAAAAGGGGGAGAATGTTGGGTTCATATTCTGGAAACTAAGTGAATTCACACTCTAAGTGATAAATGAAAGTCAACAATGTTTTTAATGATGAATGAGTTGAATTGAGGTTTCATACATGTCAATTAACATGATACAATATTTGGTTATCTATGTCTTCATTATACCTAACTATACATGTTTTATCATGTAGGTACAAATGCATATAACCAAGCCTTCTCAAATCATGAGAAAATGATCACAATCACAGTGTATACATGTACCTGTCGACAGACCCAAAGGTATATGTCGACAGATGCCACAGTTGTGATCAGACAGAAAAGTACTGAGAGCACCTGTCGACAGATGCTCAGAGACCTGTCGACAGATGTCACAGACAGAAATGCCAGAGTTCTGTGTTTTGGCAAAACTGACTCTGCCTGTCGACAGATGAGTGTCGCCTGTCGACAGATGCCACAGGCCAGAGCAACCTGAAGTCTGTCATTGCAAATCTGTTGCAATCTGTCGACAGATACTCAGCACCTGTCGACAGACGCAGAGGATCTTCAAATACGGAAACCTTCCTTCATATCCAAGATTGTGTTTTCAAGTCCCACGACTCTCCACATGAAAACACAACTATATAAGCATCCTTTTGAAGAGAATCTCGTACAGAAGCAGCCACAACCAAAAACCCTAAAGCCAAGTCCAAGAGAAAAGAGTTGCTGCTGCTCTGCTTCAAGTCTGCAGTGCAGAGACCGAAAGATTGTTGATCCTGCAGTACTGAAGATAGATCGTCGTGGATTCAACCTTCTCCATCAATCCAAAGCAGTCAAGTCGAAGTTTGAACTCCATCCAGGCATTCTCAGAAGAGTTCCACATCAGGATTTACTCCTACACTCTGAACTCTTCCTGTTTCATAATTCTCATCAACCGTGTGTGTGTTTGTGTGATTCAAGCGTCTCTTGTGCTTGAGATCACGTGTGTGTGTTGTTCTGATCGTGGGTGCACATCAGAAAACACGTGTGTGTGTGAGTTGTAGTCACCAAACTCGCTCATAAGCAGTTTACTCTGTGTGTGTGTGTGTGCCGTGGATGTAGGATACACTGTTGTGTACTCCGAACCACGTAAATCTGCGTGTCTCGTGGTTTGATCGTTTCTACGATAGATGTTTGATAGACACGTTGCATATTCACACGCTAGATAGGTTTCTACATCATCTACACATAGTCTAGATCTTGATACTGTCTTGATACTCTGTGCTTTAAGAAAAAGAACGTGATAATAGTTTTTAAGAGACAGTAATCTATTCAACCCCCCTTCTAGATTACCATATTGGGAATTCCGCAACCCTTCACAAATCTCACACATGAATATACCATCTTGAAGCCCTTTGATTGAAGAAAGCAGCAAGGAAAATGGCTTGTCAATCCGAGGTCTATATAAAAAGTTATGGCTAGTTAAGTGGACATAGGCAGAAGGCGACACATTGCCTGTCGCCTTCTGAACATGAAGGCGACAATCAACTTGCCGCCTTCTAAAAAAGACCACGAAACTGTCTCAATTTTGGTGTGGGTCGTGACCATGATGTTGTCGTGTTCTGGTAGCGACGTGTTGCCCTGTCGCCACCTAAATATGACATTTGGGTTGCCTTTTCTACCTATTTTCAACTCCGACTTGGATTGGGTTTGACACAAGGATGTTTGAAAAATCAAAACTAATGATAGGGTGATCCAAATTAGATGAAACACTTCTTTTAGTTAGAGGACTTCCTTACCATGTGCAATAACAAGGAATCAAGAAACAAAGGCATTTGACTAGGTAATAAGATGTATTGCAACTATCTACGTGAATCTGACACAGTCCCCATGTTAGGGATCATACTTCTGGTACAGATAACCAAAATTTGGGAAACTAGTGTCAAATGAAAATAGAATCATAGAGTAACATGTTCCATATTGAACACTTGGTCTAAAAATGACTCAACAGAACTGTATAGAACTCGTAAGATAGGACAGTGTTTAATCAAGACAGCATAACACTATGATGATACCAGATTTAATTCGTAAAACCAACATGGTAAAAATTGGGGAAAATAGTAAGAACATGATCTAGAAACATGTATTCAAGCATGAACGAGTTTAATTAGAGTTTGGCATGGAGATGACCTACCTTTTGTGTCGAGTAAGAGTCCTCTAAAAAACCCTAGTTCTGACCGCTTGGAGGAGAACGTTTAATACTCTCAATCTACTAGATAACAATTGGGTAAAATAGCTCCATAAGAAACTAGACTCGTAGATATTTCTAGGGATATATGTTTTCATGGTTTGGTCAAGCTTTTACTAACCTTTGGTGATGATCTAGGGAGACCTCATGTGTAGGTCACAAATGGAGAAGAGCACATGTTGCTTCTTCCTCAAGCCTCCACCTTGCATTTCCCAGCCTCCAAAGACCCAAGCGCGACCTAAGAAACACTAGGGGTCATCCCATAGGAGAGAGGGGGCTTATTTAAAGAGGTATGGCTCTTTACTTGCCTAATTTAAATTAGGAAACCAATGGGTACGAATTTTGGTGTATCCTTCCCTCAATAGAGGATTTCTCTCCCCAATTCGTGATGGAAGGAATATGGAAACCTCTCATAGGTGGTAACCTTGAATTGGAACTTGGTTGAGGTCCAATGGTGGTCTATTGGGTGAGAATTTACCCTAACATGGTCTATTAGTGAATATGTCTGAAGTTCAGGTTATTTTCTTAGCATGAATTATTTTGTAGCCCAAAAAACTTCTTTTGGTCCAATTATTTCATTGGGTTGTCAATACCCATTGTTTGGAGTCCAACTATGTTTTTTATTTTATTTTGGGACTCACTTTAGTGTCGGTAATAGTAATTATCAGACTTATTCCCTAATTACGATAATAAGTCATAAAATACTTTAAACTTAGCTAATCCGATTTTTCTTTGCACGAATTTGTTTGTGAGTCATTAGGGAGTATTTTTTAGAGTTGAACTATGATTTTTATGGAATTTCCCATGTGTTTCCACATCCATTATAATGGTACGTATGTGTTTTCTAATTTGGGAATATTATGTTATTATTTTTAATTTATTCTAATTTTTCATTTAATAAAATTTTCGGGGTGCTACAGATTTCACCTCTATTCTTATCTATTTCTCATGAGAGTGATTTGACACATCAAAACTAAGCCATTAAGCGTAAAGATTGAACTAAAGTAATTAAGTAGTTATGCTGCCGAAATTTACTCAAGATCATGTCCACTATGTCCACTTATCTTGTTCACTATAATCATTGACATGATCTTTAGTACATACTATCTATTTCTTGGAAATCATATTGGCCATAAATGAATGAATGGAATTACTAGAATTATTAAAACTTCGGTTCACAACCATGCTTGTGCAAATAGAGCTCAGTCTAGTCCTGGGAGGAGCACCCGAAATACTTATAATCACGAGAGTATATGATCCATTGAGGTGTCTGGAAATCACCTAATTGAATGCAAGATTGATCTGGGTAATTTTCACATTATTATTGAATGATTGATTGATTGATTGAACTGTTATATGCGAAATGCCCAAATGTACATGTCATCGTTATTGAATCCAATACATCACTATCCACTGGAATTCTAAGGAATTCAACTTGAAATATCCATTGTACATGCTATAGATTATTGAATCTCTTCTATCTGATAAATGATAGTACTATCATCCATCTCATTGTTAATTGTTCCTTCACACATGAGAATTGTCATTGGATTTGTTTATTAAATCGATCTCGTACATGTTATAGCTTGGAATTGTCCATATCGTTATTGTCATTGCATGTTAGTACCTTACTGTTAAATTGTTAATTACGTAAAGCATGCCCGCACCATGAGAAATAAATCCTACTGGGCGTTAGTGCGCTCACACCTGCTTTCTTTAACATTTCCAGGTGACGACTTTGAGAAGAATGAACGTGATGGGAGTGGGGAAGAGTGATGGGCTCCTCAAATGTACTTGTCTATATAGCACGTCATCCAAGATGATTAGAGTTAAAGGAGTTTGTAATAGTTAGGTTTATTTCTCTTGATGTCAGATGTATTTTGAGATACAATAATGGGCCCTGTTATTGGCTCTGATTATGTAAGGTTGTAAACTTGATGGAAATAAAATAATCATTATTTGGCTGGTAATATTATTGTCTCAAGTCCTTTTTTATACTTAGTTGTCACTCTAAACTACTCGACTGTGATACTCATACTTGTATCGTTCACGCTCTTGGTATTTATTTCCGCTGCTAAATGTCGGGGCATGACAGTTGGTATTAGAGCCTAGGCTTTCCCTTAAGTTTTAGGCAAACAAGAAATTTTTAGGCTTAGCCAAGACTAAATCCCATATGTCGACTTATCAAAAATCAACGGTGAGATTGGTATAGAAACACAGGTTAAGTCATCTAGTTAGAATTAGGTTGTGATAAAGTTAATGACTAATGAACATAATGTGGTTATCTTGAAGGATTGCAATGGCCGCTGCACGTGAAAGAGACTTGCAAAGGACGATCAACACACTAACCCGGGCACTATTATAGGCTACCCAGGGTAGAGCTGAGAATGAAGGAGATCTCCACAGAAACGTCCGGAGTATGAGCCCACCCAGGTTTGGGGGTAGCATTGATCTGGATGAGGCTGAGCACTAGCTCAAGGAGTTGGAGTGTGCATTCCACATGATGGGATGCACAGACGAGAACAAAGTTACTCTATCTACTTATCAGCTAGAGAGAGAAGCTCGCGCCTGGTAGGAGTTGATTAAGGATACACTAGGTGATGCCCTAGCCACCTGGGCATAGTTTCAGGAGTACTTCAACAATAAGTACTTCTCAGATAGAGTACAAAAGAAGAAGGCAGCATAGTTCACCAATATGAAGTAAATGAGTCTTTCCGTGGCCGAATATAAGGCCCAGTTCTCCAAGCTGGCCCGTTATGCCCCACACTTGGTCCAAACTTAGCGGTTGAAGGCCAAGAGGTTCATGAGCAGTCTAAAGCCTTAGTACATTACACAACTGGGACCGATGGATCTGCAGACTTATCCAGAGATGGTGAGGAAGGCACTACTACTGGAAGACTTGCTAGCTATAGCGGAAAACATCAAGAACAGTATGTTGAAGAGGGTACAAAGAACAATATCAAAAATGCCACTGGTTGTAGTCAGAACAAAGCGCCCGAATTGCCAAGCTGGGAACCATCCAGTTAAGAAGTTCAGGGACGAAGGTTATCAACTAGCCCCCATCAATAGGGAATTATGCAAGTACTGTGACAAGGCTAGTCATAGGTCTGAGGACTACTGGAAGGCATTAGGGAGATGCCTGCACTATGGAAGCTAGAGCCATAAGATCTCTGACTGTCCAAGGATGAATAATCAGACACCGGCAATGCACCAAGGAGGTCAGAAGCGCCAAGGTAGGCTGCAGGCGTTACAAGAAGCAACTACATCAGTGGAAGGTGGTGTGGTTGAAGGTACACTTACTATTCTATCCCGCTGTGCATTCATTCTATTTGATATGTGAGCTACTCATTCATTCATATCACAAACATTTACTGATACCCTACTTGTAAAACTCGTTCCAATGAAATCTAGACTAGTATTGTCAACCCCTATTGGTCTTGGCACCAAACTTAGAAACCATTTTCCATCTAGTGAGGTGTTAATTGGAACTCAAAATCTACCTGCAACTTTAATATGCATGGACATGGAGGGTTATGATGTGATACTAGGAGTAGACTGGTTGTCTAAACATGGGGCTAGTGTCAACTGTAAGAAAAGTAGGGTAACATTTAGTCTGCATCCAAAGCTAGTGTTCTCGGGAGATAGAAATTGCAGGAGACTATCCCTCATCTCTGCACTACAAGAAAAGAGGATGATGATGAAAGGTTGTATAGTCTTTCTAGCTACTGTTATCACCAAGAAGAAGGAAGTCCAGATTGAGAACATCCCTATTGTCAACGAGTACACTGATGTATTCCCCGAAGACTTGCCAGGTATTCCTCCTGAGCGAGAGGTCGACTTTACTATTGAGTTGATCCTTGGAGCAGCACCAGTACCTAGGGCACCTTAAAGAATGTCCCCCGTGGAACTGAAGGAATTAAAGGAGCAACTGATGGAACTACTAGAGAAAGGGTTTATCCGACCAAGCACATCACCATGGGGATGAGGTGATGGCGATGAGGTATCAAAAAGAAAGATGGAGATGAGGTAGTGCATAGACTACAGGCAACTGAATCAATTAACAATCAAGAACAAATATCTCCTACCAAGGATTGATGAATTATTTGATCAATTGTCTAGAGCTAAATATTTCTCTAAGAGAGATCTCAGATCTGGCTATCATCAATTGAGGATCAAAGGAGAAGATATACACAAGACAACCTTCCAAGGTAGGTATGAGCATTATGAAATCATTGTTATGCATTTTGGACTAACAAATGTTCCTACAGTTTTCATGCAGCTGTTGAAAAGTATCTATTGGCCTTACCTCGACAAATTTGTTGTGGTGTTTATTGATGATATACTGATCTATTCCAAAACAAGAGAAGAGCATGAAGAACATTTGAAAATTGCATTACAAATTTTGTGAGATAACAAATTGTACGCCAAACTGAGTAAGTGTGAGTTTTTTCTAGAAGAGGTGTCCTTTTTGGAACATGTAGTGTCCAAGGATGGTATCTCTATTGACCCATCAAAGGTAGAGGCGATATTGAAGTGGGAAAGACTGAAAGTGTCACAGAGATCAAAAGTTTTCTGAGATTAGCAGGGTATTACAGAAGATTCATAAAGGATTTCTCAAAGATCGCAGTGCCATTAACCAAGCTGACCCGGAAGGAAAATACATATGTGTGGACTGATAGGTGTGAAGGGAGTTTAATAGCTTGAAGAAGTGTCTGACTTCTGCTCTTGTCCTTGCCCTACCCACTGAAGAGGCAGGATTTGAAATATATTTAGATGCTTCTGGAATAGGTCTAGGATGCGTCCTAATGCAACAAGGAAGGGTAATAGCATATGCCTAATGACAGTTTAAAACCCATGAAGCAAATTATCTCGTACATCACCTGGAATTGGCAGTTGTAGTGTTCGCCTTGAAAATATGAAGACATTACATTTATGGTGAGCAATTTAAAGTCTTTTCTGACCACAAGAGCCTGAAATATCTTTTCTCACAGAAGGAACTCAACATGAGACAAAGAAGGTCGTTATAGTACCTCAAAGACTTTGACTTTTCCATTCAATATCACCCGGGAAAAGCCAATGTGGTGGCAGACGCTCTAAGTAGACAACCAGAAGCTATGCTAGCTAGTATGATGCTGGGCGAATGGAAGTTGTTGGAACAATTTGCAATTCTGAATTTAGACATAGGAAAGAAGGAGAAAAAAAGTGATGGTTTCTAACATCAAGGTACAATCCAATCTACTTACTGAAATCAAAGAGAAGTAAGTACCAGATCCTTTTCTAGTTGATATTAAAAAGAAGCTAGAACATAGACCAGATTTCTCCCTAGCACATGATGGAAGGATGTTATTCCAAGGCAGAACATGAGTACTAGATCTGGAAGACCTCAAAAAGAAAATGCTAAAAGAAGCTCACCAGTCAAAGTATACCATTCATCCCAGATCAACGAAAATGTATCAGGACCTAAAATCTTATTGGTGGCCAAATATGAAGAGGGATGTGGCTGATTTTGTGGCACATTGTTTAACCTGCCAGCAAGTCAAGGTTGAACATTTCAGGCTTGTTGGAGGATTACTACCACTAGGCATCCCATAATGGAAGTGAGATAGTCTTGGTATGGATTTTATCATGGGATTACTCAGGACTAGAGGTGGTATGGATGCAATATGGGTAATAATAGACATATTGACTAAGTCAGCCCATTTCTTGTCAATTTAGAGCACATGGATAGTAGATGTGTTGATTGCACTCTATGTCAAAGAAGTGGTTACATTGCATGGGGTTCTATCTACTATAATATCTGGTTGGGATCCTAGATTCACGTCACACTTCTGGAAAGGGTTACAAGCAGCACTGGGTACTAAGTTGAATTTTAGCACCGCCTTTCATCCACAGACAGACGAACAAACTAAAAGAACCAACCTGATAGTGGAAGACATGCTCAAGGCTTGTGTGATCGATTTTAGGGGATGCTAGAATGAGCAGTTATTCTTAATTGAGTTTGCATATAACAACAGCTACCAGGCAAGCATCAAAATGACACCGTTTGAAGCCTTAAATGGCAAGAGTTGTAGATCACCTCTTTGTTGGGAGGAGGTTGGAGAAAACTAATGGGTTGGACCCGACTTGGTAGAAGCAACTGTCAGGAAGGTTGAAATTGGTAGAGAACGTCTGAAGATAGCACAGTCAAAGCAGAAAAGTTATGTAGACAAATGGAGGAGAGAGTTGGAATTCCAAGTCGGTGATCATGTTTTCCTAGGCCGATTTGTTAAGAGGATAGGAAACCCCTGGTTATTTTAACCAGGGTATGTAAACCCCACGCATAACCCATATTGCTTTGGTATGCATGATACTTCCCTAGGTGCAAACCCCCCCTACCAAAGTAAGGTTAAACCTCATAACCCAAGTAGCACCCCTTGTGGTGAACCTCTTGGGTAGGGTCAAATGACCCAAACACCCCTGCCATCTGTAGACCCAATAGTGAGGTCATCTTCACGCCGTGGGTTAAGTTCAGGCCAATAGTTTTTTTGGATGAAAAGGCCCACTTTTTTGTTGAACATCTTTACTGGTGGACCCATGTTAATGGGCCAAAAGGAACTGTCTCAACAAAACTATATATATATTTTTATTTCTTTCAGATAAATAATCGGTATTCCTAAACCGACAGTGAACAAAAATTATGGACATATCCACTAGCACAATAAAAAAAAAAAATCAAACCATAGTTGAAGTAATCGTTGTGACAAAATTATTGCAAAAAATTATCACATCGTCCTCAGGAACTTTAGAAGAACATGGTGCTGCTGCCACGATTCCCATTGCCGAACAAATTTAATCATGGGGCCACATATAGCATATCAACTTTTTGCTCCTCATTTGTTCTAGCTCGCATGTGGGCTTCGGCAGGAGAACCCACTGAAACTTAGCAACCAACTTTCTTGGCAGCCACACATTGAGGAAATCATTGAACACCAAAAAATCAACAGAACTCATGTTTAATTTCATAAAAGATTGGCTAACAAAAGTCTAATACACCATTTTAAAAAGTAGAAAACTCCTAAGCACATCAAACAAGAGACTTCCAGTTTATACATTTTCTACAATTTTTATAACAAAAATCGCAGGTGGAACTTGTAACCTGTAGACTGGGAAAAAAATAAATATCCATATACCATGTCGCTTACCCATATACAAGGTCTCCATCACAAAACTCTAAAACTAGAAATGCCTTGAACAAAGCATCAAAGTGCTACAAGCAATCAATCTTCCTCCTCTCCCTCATTCTCTGCAATGTTGAAGTACTTGAGATCATAATGTTGTAGTCTATGTTGAATGCAATCACTCGTAGCTAGTCCTTAGACTCCAGCTCCTTCTGCACTTGTTGAATCACTTCTTTGTGTGGTACCCAGCACAGTATTTCCCCTTCAAAAAGTCAACGACATCATGTTAAGTCACATGTCCCAATTGCCTAACAATGGGGATAGGTCAAAGGTGATAATTTCTATCAGAAAAAAAAAACATTTGTGTGAACAACTCAAAGATCCCTATTTGTAAGGAAATGGGAACATCAATAAATTGTTTCCATTAAAGTGAGGTGAAGTTATAACGTACAAACAACTACATGGTGTCTTGCACATAAAAAGTCTATTGACAATAGTAGATAACTGTGGCAGAATCAATACTCAAGGATTAAGATTGAATTGCCCCAAATCGACAGCAAAACTCTAAATCAGATGATCTATATAACTACATAATCTTATATCTCACCCTAACCTAAATTCAGTTCATTAATAGACTTGTGGTCCATTAATAGATAATTAAAACTTGATTCAGAGTTGTGGCAGATACAATAGTAGATAACTGTGGTCTATTAATACCCTTGTACCTTGATTCAGTTCCTTCTCCTTTCCTGCTGCTTGTGCCTTCTGCTTTCCTACTGCTACTAATCACCAAGCCTGTGTATTTGCAGAAGGGAGGTACTAGGGGTTCTACTTTCAAAGATTATCCTTAAGAAATTCTTCGTAGAAACATATGAACAAGATAACATAGTATGTTCAGTCAAGGATGCATAAATGGGATTTCAAAACACATGTAAAATAAACACTTTCATTGGGGGGACGTGTTGCTGTTGATGGTAACCCCATAATGTGGAGAACATGTTCTGTTGGAAGTAAAAAAAACAAAGACAAATAGAGATTACATATGTAAACTCTGTCTTCTGTTCTTGTTATTGGATCATCCATTCCATCACAGGGTACTTGATATAAATAAGGGGGTGACTTGTGTGGGGATTGGTAACATCAAAAAAATTTCACAAATTCATGATAATGAAAGGTATGGATGAGAATCATACCCTTGGTTACATAAGCACACGACATATTGGCTTATGTCATGTGCTTATGTAAATGATTGAATGAATGAAATGAACAACAATGGTGTGATGATCTTGGCCTCCTTAAATGAGTTGAAGGCTCCATAACTTTAATGGACATGGCAAAAGAAAAAAAAAAGAGAGCAAAAGTAATTTATGATGATATGATGAACACAAGATGAAACAAAATAAAAATAAAAATAAAAAATAATAACAAAGAAAATAAATAAAGAAAATAATAATAATAGTGATAAAAAATGAAGAAAACAAAAAAAGAGAAAGTACAATAATAATGACCATAAAATAATAAATCAAGGCCAAGAAAGATGAACAATTTAAGCATTTTTACCGATTGTGCATGAGTGTGTCGACACACTCTGTGTGTGTGTAGACCTATGCATGAGTGTGTCGACACACCCTACACAGTGTGTCGACACAAGACCAATTCTAGCGAACCCTTTTTACTGAAAATGGTCAGGTGTGTCGACACACCCTACATAGTGTGTCAACACAAGACCAGTTCCAGTGAGCCCTTTTTGCTGAAAATGGTCAGCTGTGTCGACACACCCTACACAGTGTGTGGACACAAGACCAGTCCTAGTAAGCCTTTTTGTTGAAAATGGTCATGTGTTGACACACCCTACATAGTGGGTCGACACATGACCAGTTCCGGTGAGCCTTTTGCTGAAAATAATCAAGTGTGTCGACACACCATACACAGTGTGTCGACACATGATATCAAAATACTTTCAAATTCAAATAAAATAACTTCAAATCAAATCTAACATTATAAAATCAAATGAGGCACTCTTAAATGCTTGTTAATTAACATAGTACATTAGTAAAACTTCAAATCATAGATGATGAATGTTTGGTACAACAATCGGACACAACGTTAACCAACAACGACACAGTCACTATCTATGTACGAATAAACAAAATTTAATAGTCAACTATACAATAAAGTAACATGTAACATTGAAAGTGTGCGTGAAACAAACCATCTTGACACCTTCATATCTGGAGCAGAACCTTCCCACCCAACACATGCATATTGAAAGTGTTATAATGTGCAAGCAGCATATACATCAAAATGTAGGATAAGATTGGAAGTTCCTAAAAAAACTACTCATTAATTGTTACAAAACTACATATATGTAAATAACTTCGAGGGACAAAAATAAAAAGTACTAAGTTCAGAAAAGCCAAAGTAGTGTCAACACACATCCTTCAAGGTGTTCTATTTAAGCTTAATATACTCTCTCATTACCATGTCAAATTTCAGTATACTTATTCATCAAGTTTATGTACCACTGTACATCAGATTATGCAGTTTTTGAGAGTTGAAGATAGACAATAAATATAAGATGAAGATGTAAAAGGGTTAAAAGAAACATGTTTCCAGCTCTTGACAGCAACACAAGACACGAAATCTAGGGCTAATGATCATGTAAACCATGTCTTCTATTCTTCTCATTTGATCATTAGCTAGTCAACTTCTTCTTATTGTACCTGATAAAAAATGTGGGTGAGTTGTATCGGCCATAGTAAAATTAAAGAAATTCCAAAAATTCATGAGAATGGAAGGTATGGATGAGAATCATACCTGATATCCATGATGCAACTTTCATACTATATCCTAGTAAGAGCAATGTACGATAACATACTACACAAGCCTTGCTAAATGCTTGTGAATGAACATAGTACATGATAATTGCAAAATTTTTAGCGTTAAATTTCATACATGTAGTTGAGTTTAGACATCTGTTGTCTATAAATAACGTACATTTCGAGTTTAATTTTCATTGCATCCCTAAATAGGTTTTGGAGCTTATTAGTTTTGCTAGAAAACATAATTAGATTTTGTTTCACTTAATAAAATCAAACATTTTTTGTGAATAATTTGATTAATAAAAAGTATTTTCTTTTTACAAATACATTGTACATAAATCTTAGATTTTATATTCTTATAAGCATCTTTTAATTCTTACAAACATTAATAAATCAAATTTTAAATATACCCATCCCAATCCCATTAAATAAACAAAAAATCATTTTTTTAATACCCCACTTAACCTATTCTTTTCCCTTTCTTATATTCCCCACTAGGAACCCACTGGAAGCTTCACGATGAAGCTGGAGGCAGCTCTGGTGCGATGCTGGGAGGACCTAGAGGCGCGGCGGATTGGGTGCGCTGGTGTGCTGGGCGGATGTGAGCTGGCAAGAGAGTTGGTCGGTTGCTGTTGAGCTGGCGGAGCAAAGAAGAGCTCTGGATGGGAGCTGGCGCTGGCGTTTTTTTTCTGTATTTTCTTCTTTCAGAGAGCAGGGGAAGGAGACTGGTTCGCAAGTGAACTTTTGGGGATTTTATCTGCCATCTTCTCTCTGTATTTTGTTTTCTTTCAGCATCTGTTCTTGGTTCGATTGGAGGAGTTCTATATTTTTTTTTTGGAGTTTTTAGTTCAGTATTTTTGGGACTTTCGTCTTGCTGTGAGCAGAGGTAGGCATTTGAATTTTCTTTTTCTGTGATGGCTGCCGTGTGAGAGATCGAGTGTTTTCAATTCTTTTGTAAGAATTTCTAGGAGGCTCGACATCCGGGAGTGCTGTTGACGATTGTTGGTGATTTCTTTTGTTCATCCGGAGGGCGACTACAACTTTGTTAGTTTCTTCTTGCTGTTGGAAGGGGAAGCGAGGGGATCCGTCTTCTGTGATTCTGGTCAGTGAGCTGTGGAGCTTCCAGAGATCAACTAGGATTTGAGACATCAGAGAGCTTGGTTCTTTTCCTATTTTCTTTATCTCTTGGAGATTTCTATTCCGTGGGAGTTCTTGTTCTCTTCTGTAGATAGATCAGAAATTTGATGTTGCAATTTATATCTCTTTTAATGTTTTTTCTGGTTGATGCATCAGACTGTGAGAGTTTAGAGATTTATTGTGTTTTTCTTGCTGTTTTGGTATTTATTGCATTCTATTCCTCTCGTTTGTTCTTCATCCCTCAACAGTGAGGGTACATTTCTATATTTCATATTGTTCTTAGTTTAAATTTCTGTTTGAGTTCTTTTTCATATTGTGGTTCTGGTTTAGCAACAATAATTTCTGTTTCTTATTTCCTGTTCAATCTTTTGAGTTTTTGAGTTGTGAGGACAGTGGTTCAGTGTTTCTTTCTTTTCGATTTCTATGGCATTGGTGTTCTTATTTTGTTATTTTGGACAGATCAAGAATTTGATGTTATAACTTCATAATTCCTTTGTGATTTCTTACTTGTTTGATCCCTCAATTGAGAGGGTACAGTGATACAAACTTCTTTAATTTCAATTCTGTTTGTTATTTCATTAAGTTTGGCATGTCGAGTGTGAGAGATTTCATTGGTGTTGTTCATAGAATAGTTCACTTTTGCAATTTTATGTTTGTGAGACAGTTTAGAGAAGGTGAGCATATTGACTTGTGCAAGGAACTCTGGACAACGAAAGTGCACAATCAACAATGCCACGCTTCAGTACATAACTTCAAACTTGAAATCATTGATGATGAATGTTTGGTACAACAATCAAATAGAGAAGGTAACCAACTACAACACAATCACTGTCTACATAAGAATAATAAAAAAAATAGCCAACCACACAATAAAATAACATGTAACAATGAAAGCATGCGTGAACATGATCATCTATGCGACATTGCCGCTAGCCACAATTCATTCACAATCTCCTCCCTTAGTGCCTCTCTAGCTGCACTTGTCATTGCATTAAGGCACACGTCAGTGAGGGCATCTTCAACCACAAACCCATCATCAAACTCATTATCATCGAAGGGCATGTTGAAGAAGTCATCGTACCCATGTTCACGGCGGATGTAGTTATGTACCACAAGACATGCAAGCACTATCTTCTTCTGTGTGCCAAAGGGGTAAATATTTCCCTCTCGGAGGGTTTGGAACCACATCTTCAATACACCAAAAGCCTGTTCGACACAATTTCAAAGTTGTGCATGTATATAGTTGAATTTTTCTTGCTTGTTCTCATAACACTCATTTTCTAGCCTACGAAAGCTTGAAATATGATACTTGTGCCCACGATATGGGGCAAGAAAATAGCTAGTGTTAGCGTATCCGACATCAACTAGGAAATACTTACCCAATGGCACAACAAACTCTCCTCGTGAAACAACCCATCTTAACACCTTCATATATGGTGCAGAACCTTCCCACCCTACACATGCATATTGAAATAACCCATCAGATGACACAACAACCATCACATTTTACGTTATAACCTGCTTAGGATTCTGAAAATGCGGTTGGTCATCAATCGCCACATTTGCGGGATTGTGAGTGGCATCAATGACACCTAATGCATCCTACAAAATGTATAAATAAAGTTAGATCACGTACAGATGAAATGTTCAACAAGTTGTGCATTGAGATCACCTTGAAATAGGGATAAAATCAGTCATTTCCCCAAATATGTGGATGGCATTCATTGACATGAGTAGGCTGTAAAATATATTCCTCCTTCAAAGAATCTAAAGCAAAAGCCACTATGTTAATGTAGTGGCTAATAGTTTGGGAGCCATGCTGAAAATGTTCTAACAACGCACCAATGGGTACACCATGGCCAACGGCATATAACAACATCGCCAATTGTTCATTGGCACTAACATGTCGACAGTCTTTTAATAGGTTCTTACTCACCAACATGTCAACTAAACTAATGAACATACTAGGATGCACTCTAAAGACATTATAGCATCTTTTCTAATGGTCATTTAGAATGGTTTGCACCCATAACTCCCCTGTGTGTTTTGATGTATTCATCATTTGCCTTGGTATGGTTGCATGTACTTCTTCTTGTAGTTCCTCTAACACAACATTCAATACTGCAGTGTATATTTCTTCATCTTCTTGCAATATATTAAACAACAGGTTCCGTTCTGTACGCATGCAAACAAAGATACATTGAGAACTACGATTACATGACAATGATGAAGGTCTTAATGTTCTTCCATAATTTCAGCCATCACATTCTTAGCATACATAATGATAGATGGTACATGTTCCATGACAAAATAGAAAACTTCAAATGCTATTTGGCTAATGATATACCATAATCATGATAAACAGTCCTACAACAATGATGGCCAATAGGAGAATGACAAGAATCAATAAGCCTAAGATTAGGACGTTGAAGAATGGCAGCTTCGGCATGTGCATTTGAGTTGCATTCTCAAGACTGTGGCAGGGGTAGCTGGTGGATGTAGATGCTTTATACTTCTAATTGACATGACATGGGTGAACCCTAAAGTACTCATGGAATGCAGCTTCCGCCTCCTCAATTGAGTAGAAGCCCTTATATCGTGCCCCTGGGAATCCATTGACCTCAACTAAACACTCATCCCAAGTATAATAAATACCCGGATGACGTACAACCCACACAATGTAGCACATGTACTTACCCGTTATCTTGTTTTAGTAACCTGCAAGTACATTGATGGTAAAGTGAAGATTACACATAAATATGGTTAAGGAATTTGATAGGGCAACTTCATACCAAAATTAAAGTGAAAAGAAAAGAACATCTACAAATAAAGATTTCATACTACTACAATGACAGTCTGCTACATATTACATGAAAAGAGAAATGCATACTGAAATATAGTGACATGAACTGAAAAACATAGAAATGAAAGAAAGCACTACGCAATAGATATACATAAGCATAACCAATCCATCGAAAAGGAACAGAAATAGTTAAACTCCTAAGTATGCCACAAAGATGAGGAACACATGTGTCACTTTGTCATGCCTTATCGGCAGTCATCATTTTCAGCCATTCAACCTTGTCCTTGTCGAGCATGACAAAGAAAAGGTATCTGAATTTTGGCTCGGTAAAGAGGATGATGGCCTTCAGGTAAACAATATAAGGGAGGCTGAGAATGTCTTGTAAATCCCTGATGCATTCCTCAATGCTAGGAACAACCTCTGGGCCTAGCCTATGCTGAGAGGAACTCTCACTTTGTTGATGCAACCCACCATCGCCGAAGAAGTTCATTAGAAGTACATTCCTTTCGTGAGTCACATCAACAAGATTATCTAAAATTGATTGTGCTATCTTTTTTCCATGTCTAGCCTTGCCAATTGATGGGGGCTTTTCCTTCGGGGAGCTGCTCCCCATGTTAGCCAGAGATGTGGGAGTATTGATCATTGATGTTGGAGTGAACTAGCCAACATTCGGTTAACTTTGTTGCCCAACAGACATGTGCATGAGATCTTCATTATCACCCAACAAGAAATCGGCTTGGATATGTTGTTCCTCAACATCAGGTGTAGTGGGTATGGCATTATAGTACTCATTGACACTTTCATCTATGGTAGGTGTTGCACTGACATTACTTTTTGTACGTGTAGGTCTACGGCTTATGCCCTCGGCCAAGTCTCCGGTGGCAATACTTTTCTTACAAAGAATTTGCATGTCGTTATACAAAGGGAACATTCTTCGTTTAATTTATGATTAACCTAATAAGAAAATAGTTGACATAAGTTAGTGCTGTCTGATTAAACCACTATACTAAAATAGATAGTACTAAATGGGAATTAAAATGTTGTTACCTTAATAACCTCTTCCCATGCTCAATCCTAGCCAGGTATTGGTATGTAGTTATCCGGATCGCACCCCCAACCACTTAGCTTCAACAACTCCTCGTACAACATAAACTTTTTCTTCAGTAATTTCCAGTGGTCCTTCAGTGGATCCCTAGTTAAGGAGTAACCCAATGTAGAATTGAACGCTAAGGACAATAAAGTCCAACTGTGTGTGTTGAAATTTGCTGCAGCATAATTGTTTCGATGCTTTTCTTTCAACATTAAATCAACAAGGATTCTATCCATTTGAGCATCCCAGTTCAGAGAGCGGGCTCCCTTCCCCTACCCTTTCATCACTGATGCATGTTGCACTTTGTCTAGAGTTTTGGTTCCGAAAGGAAGGGAACATGGTAAGAAAATGGACTTGTGTAGAATGCAATAACCATAATCAATAGCAGAGGAACATCGTATATTTTTATGAATTCATGCTTAGACATCTGAAGTGTACAATGAAGAAGAAATGCTTAGGATGACTATTTATAAGGACAAGAGTTGTAGGACAATAACCTGCTGCTGACTTGTCGTTTATATGACGCTTCTTACTATGTGGTTGGGCCAAGCTACCAAAAAAAGACTTTTGATCAATTTAATGCCTACGAAAATATATCGGTCTAACTTGTAATGTACATACTAGTGAAAGTTATCTTATGACAAAAAAAAACATTCTCACTGCTATACATGATACATGTTTCTGTACAAATTTTTTTTATTCATATCAGTGAAGAACATGAGTGAGGGACCATATAGAGTAACTTATTCGAGTTTCCTCTAAAGACTACAGACTAAATGGGACCTTAACATTAGAAATCCAATTCTTAGAAAATACTACACTGCATTGGCATAATATATGGAATGAATCAGTCAACCAGGTAGACCCATTTGAACATAATCTGCATCATCACTATTGCCGAGCCTCATTACGTCTCTCTGTAATGAAAAGGGATACTAAAAAAGTATGACATCCCTCATGAGGAGTGAATAGTTTTGTATGCCAACGTTGCCAGGAAAGAAAAATACTGGGAATTCTCTAGTTTTAAGGGAAGGAACAAAGGTGTGCAGGGAAGAAATGGAAAAGGTAGAAATAGAAAAAGTTTGTCTTTTGTAACATCAATTCCATTTTTTTTTGAACCAGAGTTGGTGAGGGAAGAAACAGAGAAGGTAGGAAAAAGATGCTACACTACCCCACATCTCCGACCCATTTGTTTTGTCCATGCCATGTTCTTTTATGTAAATCAAGAACAAACATATAGCTTCTAGTAGAAAGCAAATTTCTATGGATGAACCCTATAAACCCCAAAAATAGATGACAAATAGAAACATCTGGGGAAAGAAGGGGGAATAGGAAAATGGACAACAAATTTCATCCAAGAGGCCATCTTCACGAAGATGATGATCTAGGCACCTACCTGTATTGGGGTTGATTGGAGGAACTGGAAGATGCTATCATTTAAACCATAACGATTTACATGACACATGCTTTACATAATTAACTACACATGAATCATCCAAACACATTCCTAACTAACATATGCTCATATTAAATCATGGATAACAAACATACACCTATACATACTTTCTACACCTAACATGTAACATGCTTTTAGCAATCCAAACATTATTCATGTTATGGTACAACTCTACCAACTAGAGCATGGAGTTAAGTACAAAGTAAGGAGCAACCTAGCATGATATCTATTCATATTTCACGTGCACTTTTTATATTTAATTACACATTTATTTTGCTGTTTTAATATAAATAATTCACAATTACACATGATATCATATTTTATTAAACATGAATTGAAGGTTTAAAACATATTCAAATCGGTTGGCAACCATATACAATTTAAGCATGGAACTATCTACTAGGTGAATAGCATGTCTATCATGGAACTTAGACATTCTTTCATGTATTTATCACAATCATAATCACACTTTGCTTGTTGTTTTGACATGAATTAAATACAATTACAAAGTTTTACATTTGTTCACATGCTATCTTATTTATTTAACAATTTCACATGCTCATCTTTCACATTGCCCCAATTCACATGTTTACATACACATATTCACATACACTACTACATGGATGTTATTGAACTATATAACATGATATTAAACATAATATTACATCTAACATATTAACATATGAATGATATGGGTATATGCCTTATTATCTTAGTTTTCACATGCAATCATGCTCTCATTAACATTTACTCTCACTTACACATCATTTCACACATTCTTCACATTGTTTACTCTTGCACTCTTACTTATCACATATCACATCACTTGCACTTACCATGTGCCACATTCACATGTCACTTTACACTTTATTCGCATCTTATCACTTAAGTTTCCATGACACATAGTCCTAACTACCATCTAGAGGACGCACGCACCCATATCACATAGCACATCACATCACTTGACACATACCCACCACCTGGGCAAACTAGTGGCGAATCTTGGTAACTGCGTAGGCCGGGAGAAGCCCTCTCCACCGTTTCCAGTGGTACTTGTCCACCTCTAGGGTTTCATCCTAATGCCCTTAGGATATATTTCACAAATGTTGAGCCTTCCATAGGGACTTTTCTATGGTACAGCTCTCAGACCTCTATGGTAGCAGTGTTAATGTCGGCCCAATTTTACACGTTCACTTTATCACATTTTATCACATTGTTTACATATTTCACATGTACCATTTAATCATTTTACATGCATTATTTAACAATTGCACATGCTTCAATTGACATAACATGATACTACTGTTCACAGTAATAAAATAACTCATATCACAGTCCTAGACATGCTGTTAATTACTGAATCACACAAGATTAAATTTAACATGCTTAATATGACTATTTTCCATGGTCTAACTAATAATTATGCTTGTTGTCATCAAAATGGATCCAAATTTTTATCACAGGATATACATAGGAAACATATGGTCTCTTCAATTTTTCAGATTTTTCGGATTTGTAAAATAATTATAACAATTAAAACAGATTATAGGTACATTCATCACTAATTTCCCTTAAGTAGAAATTACGGTATAATAGTCAAACCTAACAGTGCCATTGCTTAAAGCCAGTCATTACATGATTACAGAAAATATTATGAAACCCTAACTCACAACAGATCTATTTACACAGATTAAATAAGGTCATATTATGCTTAAAGTTCAATTATTAGAATTTTAATAATTAACACAAATCACAAAAATTCAGTACAACCTCATGATATGACCTACTGACTGTTCCTAACCACTTACAATTTTTACAGTATGCACACATACCTGTAAGTCAATTAAACACCTTTAAGAGATCAAACAGAAATTCTTTAAAACTCTGAGGAACTTGGTGGCACAGTGTGTGTCGCCAACTATGTAAACGACACACTCTAGTGCCGCCAACACAGGAACTTGGCGGCACAGTATGTGGCCGCCAACTTCCTGTCTGCAGACCATGCAGACAGCACACAATTGCAAGTGAAATTTAGAGGTTCCAAGACAAGAGGAAAATTCCAGAAAAATGCTAGGACCTAAGGGGACATGAGTAAGGTTGACATCCATAGGTTACTTGCCTCAAAATAAATCCACAGAGATCAAATCTTGCAGACGAAACCCTCCTTGACCCAGCCAAGAAGGTGCTCAAAATCTCTCCAGATCTAGTCCTTCTGTTGATGTAGATTGATCCTCAGAGTTGGGGATGCTTCTTCTATGTATGGGCTATTCTCCACTCGATGCAGATCTCCAGAGAACCCTTCCAGTTGCCGGATTCAGCTCCTCAAAGAACAGCTTTTCTCCACAAAGGTTCTAGGGTTTCACAAAGACCAAAAGCCATGATCCGATTGAACCAAGGTGTTTTTATAGAGCTGGGTAGGTTGGGTACGCATTAGGGTAGGTCTCCTATGATTATAGATGGGTTTCCTAAACTGGAACTAGGAGAAACGCAGGCGTTACCAAATCTGAAATAGTCACAACACTGGGAACTTGGCGTCCACCTCTGGTGCCGCCAACAGGGGGTTGGCGTCCATCGATTTGGACGCCAACTCCTCAGGAACAAGTAGTCAGCGGTCAGGCATGTTGCCGCCAACTAGGCATCTTGGCCACAACAGAGTCATACATCAAAATAAATGTACAATTACATCACAACAATTTAATGTATACAGAAATAATTAACATACATTCACCATATAAACTACATGCATTTCATACTATTTATTTAAACATAATTTGTACTAATCTTAATTAAGGATAATATGCACAAAACAACATACATATATGCATGTACACAACGTAATTACATACAACATGCATGGGTTTAAATAATTATAACATGTACATCGATAGTTAGATAATACACGCACATTTAAATATATTACATGCACAAATAAACTTACGTGTACTTACAAGATATATAGCAGTACTTACCTATCATATGCTCAACCTTACATAAATACAACATGCACAATATTATTTAAGTACAATATACACTAATTACAATTTGATGAGTACAGAATTAGATAGATATCTCATGCACAAGATAAACGTACATATATACATATGTACAAAGCATAATTACATACAATATCCATAGAATAAGTAGTATAATATGCACATCAATAGTTAGATAGTATATGCACATTATTATTAAGATGCAATATGCATAAAGTTAAATAAGAACAATCTATACAACAATAATTAATTTGCATAGTGTAACACCCCGTAAATTTAGTGATTTAAAAATTTTAGAAATAAAGGGGAATAAATTAAATAAACAGATTGGAGAGACTTCCAACACCATGTATTAATGATCCATTAACAAGGTTTGGGCCAATGGAGCACATTTGACCCAAGGATGAAAACTAGGACAGGAAATACCCAAAAATTCGTGTATGTAATTATGCCATAATTAGAGAGGGCAAGTTAGGGTTAAAATTAAGGTGATTAGTCATGTAAGGTAAGCCAAAACCGAACCCAACCCCAATTGGTGGTTTCCTAAACCGTTGCTACCTCCTTTGGAGGAAAGAGTCCCAGATTTCTTGGAAAGTAGGAAACAAAACTCGTAGCCCCATTTCCTAGTGTCGTTAGGACTTATAAATACAACCTAAATCTATAAGAACTCGTCCTTAAACTCTTGGGAAAGGTTTAACAACGAGTTTGGGTCGTTTGGAGGTAGGCTAGGGCTTGAGAGGAGAAGGAGAAAGGCTGGGAACCCGGAGCTTCATCCCCCTTCATCCTCTACAGCGTCCAGAACGTCGACTGGTCTTAGATCTTCACAAAGGTAGGTGTTCTCGGGCCAAGATTAAAGAAAACCTATACCATCATGTAGAGCATCGAGTCTATGTTCATTTGCACTTGATTTGCCCAATTTTCATGGAGTATGCATGGAGTATTGGTCGTTTTCCCTAAGTCGTGTCCAGTTAGGGCTTTCCCCGTTCTTCTTATTATGCACGTCATTCAAGACCGATTTTGACTAAACTTCCTTCATGAACATTCTTATATTTGTAGTAACGATAATTGTTTATGTTTGACATTTTGTCCAAAAGTCTTTCGTTAGAGAGTTACAAGCTTGGTAAGAGAGTCATTGCATGATACTGCGATTTCAGGCTACACTTAGCTTTCTGTTCTTCATATGTTTTATTGGTATTCGAGACCGAATTTGATCAAACCTCCAACATCAACGTTCTTCTACTAGTTGTCCTTGTCATCTTTTGTGTTGAACATTCTATCTAAATGTCATTCGTTAGAGAGTTATAAGAGGGGAAAGTGAATTGCTGCATGCGACGTGTTTTCTGGTTACACTGGAGTCATATGTTTTTGCCTGTGAGGGCCACTAGTGTCGACACTACTTGAACTAGTGTCAACACACTGTCCCAAAACAGCCCAGAAGGTGTTCTAGGAAGGTCTCTAGTGTCGACACACTGTCCCAGTTTGACCCAGAAAGTTTTCTGGGAGCTGATCTAGTATCGACACTACCTGATCTAGTGTCGACACACTGTCCCATATTGGCCAGAAGGTTTTCTGGAAGCTGTCTCTAGTGTCGACACTACTTGATCTAGTGTCGACACTACTTGATCATTTTGCCTTGTATTTGAAGCATTGTGTCGACACTACTTGATATAGTGTCGACACTACTTGACCAGTTTTGCATTATTTTGCCTTGTGTTTGAGGCATTGTGTCGACACCAATAAGGGGTGTGTCGACACTACCCTTACAAAAAATTTGCATATTTTGGGTCTGATCATTCCATGATGTCTACAAACATGTGCATGCCGTTATATAGTATGCATGGGCCTAAAATAAATCAACCCATTGAAGATAATGGTAATGATATGAACATGATTCTAATGTGTAATTGTGATTGTCCTTATGTTCATTGGTTTATCTTGTGTTCTTACTTTTGGTCAAATGATAAGATAAGAACATGATATGAATGTGGGATGAATACATGTTAGTATGGACCTGTTAGTGGAGTTAATGTCATGATTTGCATATGAGTTTCAATAGTTACATGCTTTCCAGTGTTAAATTAATTATCTGTCCATCTGCATACATGTTAGGAAAGCACATGTTCTACATAAGATCTGTCTTTGGAAACATCCTCATGTCAAGACATTAATGAATTATGAAACATAAGATACGTTGTTATCCTGCCTTGTTCTCTTGAGCTATTTGTCATACCTTGACTCTATGAATGATCATGTTCCTTTACTAAGAGCTTGTTATTGAAACTCTGTGGCCATAATATGAATCTGTTTGTTCGGCACAACGTGGGACTTCGGTCCAATTTGACTAATGCCTGTGTAATAAGGGCCCTGTCTGGTCCTGGGGAGGAGCACCCCAACGTACTTATTAACCGCGGGAGTATGGACTTGTGGTGCGTGGCATGGCACTGATACGATATGCAAGATTTGTGTGAATGTGCCTTTATTTGATATGATAAGTCTGATTTGATCTGATATGATATGATTTGATATGTTACGTCTGATCATGTGAACGCATGATATCTGTCTGAATATGGCCAATCTCTTTTGATATGATTCTATTCTTGAAATATCTGTCCATTGTATGTGAAACTCGACATTTGATCTGATATGATATCCGTTCTACTCTGCTATTCAACTTGTTAGAAAAGCATGCATTGTCATCATATTCATATGCATATCTGCCTATTTGAAATGTTAATCATGTATACTAGTGCCCGCACAATATTGAGATGTAAATCCTACTGAGCTAGTTCGCTCACCCCTATCATCCTGCCCGTCATCATATTCATATGCATATCTGCCTATTTGAAATGTTAATCATGTATACTAGTGCCCGCACAATATTGAGATGTAAATCCTACTGAGCTAGTTCGCTCACCCCTATCATCCTGCCCTTTTTCAGGTAGTGATGAGGAACTAGTGGAGTCAGATGGGACAGGGCAAGAGTGACGAGCACCTGTCATATGAGTAGTTGTCAGCTTAGAAAATAGAAATTTGAATAGTCGATGTATTAGATACACGTTGTTATATGATTAATAAACCTTTTCAGTCGATTCTTATTATGTGAGGTTGTTTCTAGTTGAATGGAATGGAATAAAGTATACTTTTGATGACCATATTATAGTCTCGAATGTGTTATTATATTCAATTGTGACTCTGCGCTATTCAACTGTGATACGCCTGTTTGTATCGTTCACGTCCCCCGGTATTTATTCCGCTGCTAAATATTGGGGCGTGACAGTTGGTATCAGAGCCTAAACTTTAGGGTCTAAGGGAATAGGAACATAGAATGAAACAAGATTACACAAGTCAAAATCTGTCGTACCTAATGTGAGCTTGGGTAGATCCATGGGAATAGAAGTCACATGTGATATAATTAGAAGACTGACTTATATTGTTATCTTGAAGGTACTTATTACCTCAATGGCCGCTGAACGTGCCCAGGCTAGGAACATGCAACAAACAATACAGAACTTGACTCAGGCTATTCTGCAAGCCACCCGGGGTGGAGGAAACCGCGGAGCCGGTGATCTCCATCGGAATTTTTGGAATATGGATCTGCCTAGGTTTGGAGGGAGTACTGACCCAGATGTTGCTGAACACTGGGTTAAGGAAATTGAAAGGATATTCAGGGTCATGCAATGCACGGATCAGAACAAAGTACTACTGGCGACTTTCTAATTGGAAAAGGATGCCAGGGCATGGTGGGAGTCGGTAGAAGCAACGCTGAATGGCCAGCAACTAACATGGGCTCAGTTCATTGAGCACTTCAACACCAAGTACTTCTCCGAGATGGTGCAGGAACGGAAAGCAGCCGAATTTGCGGCTTTGAAATAGAGAGGACTCAATGTGGCCGAGTATGAGGCCCAATTCTCTCGTCTGTCCCGATATGCTGCTCACTTGATTGGGACAGAAAGGATGAAGGAAAAACACTTTCTGAATGGCTTGAGGCCCCAGTTCATCACTCAACTGGCACTAATGGACATTCAGACCTATGCTGACATGGTAAAGAAGGCTCAGTTACTGGAGGATGCCATGAAGACTACTGAAAGAATTGCGGGAAAATTCGTGAAAAAGGAGCAAGTGTCTTCTACAGGAAGGTATCAGCCGACCATTGGGAAGAAAAGGCCCAGTGGCGGGGTAAATGAACCAGCTGATAAAAATCCAAAGGAGTCAGGAAAGCAGATAGTGGTGACGATGGGAGAAAGGTGCAAACACTGTAACAAAGCTAGTCACCGGTATGAACAATGCTGGAGAGCGCAAGGGAGATGCCTACGCTGTGGGAGTCGTGACCATAGGATCTCGGACTACCCAATATTGAAAGAACAAGCCCCTCAGGACAAGCGTCTGAATGGACAGAAGAGGCAAGGCCGTTTGCAAGCTATTCAGGAACCAGAAGCTACTAAGGAAGGAGGTATCGTGGAAGGTACACTTACTATTCTTTCCCGACCTGCATATGTTCTCTTTGATACGGGAGCTACACATTCCTTTATATCTCAAACATTTGTTGATACCCTACCTATGAAACCCATCCCAATGAAATCCAGAATAGCTGTGTCAACCCGATTGGTCCTAGCACCAATCTTACAAACCATATGCCATCCAGTGAAGTGTTGATTGAAACCCAAAACCTACCAGCAAATTTAATATGTATGGACATGGCGGGGTATGATGTGATACTGGAAGCAGACTGGATGTCTGAACATGGGGCTAGTATCAATTGCAGGAGAAGTCGGGTAACCTTTAGCCATTACCCAAAACTAGTGTTCATAGGGGATAGAAACCGCAAGAGATTGTCTCTTATCTCTGCACTTCAAGCCAAAAGGATGATGAGGAAAGGTTGTATGGCCTTTCTTGCTGGTGTTGTCATCGCAAAGAAGGAAGTTAAAGTTGAGGACATCCATGTTGTCAGCGAATACGCTGATGTTTTCCCCGAAGACTTGCCAGGAATTCCTCCTGAGCGAGAGGTCGATTCTACCATCGAGTTAGTCCCTGGAGCAGCACCAGTATCTAGGGCACCATATAGAATGTCCCCTGCAAAACTGAAGGAACTACAAGAGCAACTGATGGAACTGTTAGAGAAGGGTTTCATCCGACCAAGTACATCGCCATGGGGTGCACCTGTCCTCTTCGTCAAGAAGAAAGATGGGTCGATGAGGCTATGTATAGATTACAGACAACTAAACCAGTTAACTATCAAAAACAAATACCCTCTGCCAAGGATTGATGAGTTGTTTGATCAATTATCTGGAGCTAGATACTTCTCTAAAATAGATCTCAGATCCGGTTATCATCAATTGAGGATCAAAGGAGAAGACATTCACAAGACAGCCTTCCGAAGCAGGTATGGGCATTATGAATTCATTGTTATGCCTTTTGGACTAACAAATGCCCCTGCAGTTTTTATGCAGTTGATGAATAGAATTTATCGCCCATATCTTGATAAATTTGTGGTGGTATTCATCGATGATATATTAATCTATTCTAAGACAAGGGAAGAGCATGAGGAGCATTTGAGGATCTCATTACAGATTTTAAGGGAGAATAAATTATATGCCAAGCTCAGTAAATGTGAATTCTGGCTTGAGGAGGTATCCTTCTTAGGACATGTGGTAACCAAGGATGGTATCGCTGTTGATCCATCAAAGGTTGAGGCTGTACTGAAATGGGAAAGACCGACAAGCGTCACAGAGATTAGGAGCTTCCTAGGTCTAGCAGGATATTACCGAAGGTTTATAAAGGATTTCTCAAAGATTGCAGTGCCGTTAACCAAGTTGACCCGGAAGGAAAATCTGTTTGTGTGGACTGATGAATGTGAAGAAAGCTTTAACAACTTGATGAAGTGTCTGACTACTGCTCCTGTCCTCGCCTTACCCTCTGACGAGGGAGGATTTGAAATTTATTCAGATGCTTCTGGAATAGGTCTGGGATGCGTCTTAATGCAACAAGGGAAGGTAATAGCTTATGCCTCAAGATAGTTGATGATCCACGAAGTGAACTACCCGGTTCATGACCTGGAGTTAGAAGCTGTAGTATTCGCCTTGAAGATTTGGAGGCATTATATCTATGGTGAGCAATTTAAAGTCTTTTCTGACCACAAGAGTTTGAAATACTTGTTCTCACAGAAGGAGCTTAACATGAGACAAAGAAGGTGGTTAGAGTACCTTAAGGACTTTGACTTTTCCATTCAATATCACCCTGGGAAAGCCAATGTAGTGACATACGCTCTAAGTAGACAACCAGGAGCTATGCTAGCTAGTATGATGCTTGGCGAATGGAAGTTACTGGAGCAATTTGCAAGTTTGAACATAGATGTGGGAAAGGAGGAAAAACAAGTAATGATTTCAAATCTCCAGATACAATCCGATCTACTGACCGAAATCAAGGAGAAACAGGGAGAGGATCCATTCTTAGTTGAGATCAGGGAGAAGCTAGAGCAAAGACCTGACTTTACTCTATCAGCTGAAGGGAGATTATTATTCTGAGGTAGAACATGTGTCCCTGATCATGAAGAACTCATGAAGAGGTTACTGAATGAAGCTCACCAGTCTAAGTACACGATTCATCCAGGATAAACAAAGATGTACCAAGACTTAAAAAGGTCGTACTGGTGGCCAAACATGAAGAGGGATGTGGCCGATCATGTGTCATACTGTTTAACATGCATGAAAGTCAAGGCCGAGCATTTCCGTACAGCTGGTGGACTGCTACCACTAGAAATCCCGGAGTGGAAGTGGGATAGCATTGGTATGGACTTTATCATGGGATTGCCCAAGACTAGAGGTGGTATGGATGCAATTTGGGTAATAGTTGATCGATTGACTAAGTCGGCTCACTTCTTGCCGATTAAGAGTACATGGTCAGTAGATTTATTGGCTGCACTGTATGTTACGGAAGTAGTCAGATTGCATGGAGTTCATCTAATATAATATCGGATCGGGACCCTAGATTTACTTCGCACTTCTGGAAGGGATTGTAGGCAGCAATGGGTACTAAACTAAATTTTAGTACTGCTTTCCATCCTCAGACTGATGGGCAAACCTAAAGGACCAATCAAATTGTGGAGGATATGCTTCGTGCTCTAGTGCTAGATTTTAGAGGACGATGGGATGATCAGTTGTACCTGATGGAGTTTGCATATAACAACAGCTATCAGGCAAGTATCAAGATGGCTCCATTTGAAGCCTTATATGGCAGGAGTTGCAGATCACCCCTTTTGTTGGGAAGAGGTTGGGGAGAACCAATGGGATGGACCCGACTTAATTGAAGCAACTGTCAGGAAGGTTCAGATTGTCATGGAGCGTCTGAAGATAGCACAATCCAGGCAGAAGAGTTATGTAGACAAGAGAAGGAGAGAACTAGAATTTCAGGTTGGTGAACATGTTTTCTTGAAGGTCTCACCTTCAAGGGGAATACAAAGATTTGGGATCAAAGGGAAGTTGAGTCCCAGATTCATAGGGCCATTTGAAATTCTAGAAAGGATTGGTCAGGTGGCGTATCGACTTGCACTACCTCCACAGCTGGCGAACGTGCATAATGTGTTCCATATATCCATGCTGAGGAAGTACTTATTCAATGCCGACCATGTAATCAACCATGAGGACTTGGAGATTCGGGAAGACCTGACTTATGAAGAGAAGCTGATCAAACTGTTAGATCGGAAGATTAAACGATTCAGGAATCGTACCATACCTATGGTGAAGGTCCAATGGAGTCGAGACAGAGTTACTAATGCTACCTGGGAAATGGAGGAAAGAATGAAGAAAAACCACCCCGAACTATTCTCAGGTACGAACTACACCATTATGCGTAAATTTGGGGACCAAATTTCTTAAGTGGGGGAGGATGTAACAACCCGGAAATTTAGTGATTTAAAAATTTTAGAAATAAAGGGGAATGAATTAAATAAACAGATTGGAGAGACTTCCAACACCATGTATTAATGATCCATTAACAAGGTTTGGGCCAATGGAGCACATTTGACCCAAGGATGAAAACTAAGACAGGAAATACCCAGAAATTCGTGTATGTAATTATGCCATAATTAGAGTGGGCAAGTTAGGGTTAAAGTTAAGGTGATTAGTCATGTAAGGTAAGCCAAAACCGAACCCAACCCCAATTGTTGGTTTCTTAAACCGTTGCTACCTCCTTTGGAGGAAAGAGTCCCTGATTTCTTGGAAAGTAGGAAACAAAACTCGTAGCCCCCTTTCCTAGTGTCGTTAGGACTTGTAAATACAACCTAAATCTATAAGAACTCGTCCTTAAACTCTTGGGAAAGGTTTAACAACGAGTTTGGGTCTTTTAGAGGCAAGCTAGGGCTTCAGAGGAGAAGGAGAAAGGCTGGGAACCCGGAGCTTCATCCCCCTTCATCCTCTGCAGCGTCCAGAACGTCGACTGGTCTTAGATCTTCATAAAGGTAGGTGTTCTCGGGCCAAGATTAAAGAAAACCTATACCATCATGTAGAGCATCGAGTCTTTGTTCATTTTCACTTGATTTGCCCAATTTTCATGGAGTATGCATGGAGTATTGGTCTTTTTCCTTAAGTCGTGTCCAGTTAGGGCTTTCCCCGTTGTTCTTATTATGCACATGATTAAAGACAGAATTTGACTAAACTTCCTTCATAAAAGTTCTTCTATTTGTAGTCATGATCATTGTTTATGTTGGACGTTTTATCCAAAAGTTTTTCTTTAGAGAGTTACAAGCATGGTAAGAGAGTCGTTGCATGATACTGCGATTTCGGGCTACACTTAGCTTTCTGTTCTTCATATGATTTATCGGGATTTGAGACCGAATTAGATCAAACCTCCAACATCAAAGCTTTTCTACTAGTTTTTCTCGTCATCTTTAATGTTGAACATTATGTGTAAATGTCATTCGTTAGAGAGTTATAAGAGGGGAAAATGAATCACTGCATGAGACGTATTTTCTGGTTACACTGGAGTCATATGTTTTTGTCTGTGAGGGCCACTAGTGTCGACACTACTTGAACTAGTGTCGACACTACCGTATCTAGTGTCGACACACTGTCCCAGTTTGACGCAAAAAGTTTTCTGGGAGCTGATCTAGTGTCGACACTACCTGATCTAGTGTCGACACACTGTCCCATATTGGCCATAAGGTTTTCTGAAAGCTGTCTCTAGTGTCGACACTACTTGATCTAGTGTCGACACTACTTGATCATTTTGCCTTGTATTTGAAGCATTGTGTCGACACTACTTGATCTAGTGTTGACACTACTTGACCAGTTTTGCATTATTTTGCCTTGTGTTTGAGGCATTGTGTCGACACCAGTAAGGGGTGTGTCGACACTACCCTTACAAAAAATTTGCATATTTTGGGTCTGATCATTCCATGATGTCTACAAACATGTGCATGATGTTATATAGTATGCATGGGCCTAAAATAAATCAACCCATTGAAGAAAATGGTAATGATATGAACACGATTCTAATGTGTAATTGTGATTGTCCTTAAGTTCATTGGTTTATCTTGTGATCTTACTTATGGTCAAATGATAAGATAAGAACATGATATGAATGTGGGATGAATACATGTTAGTATGGACCTGTTAGTGGAGTTAATGTCATGATTTGCATATGAGTTTCAATAGTTACATGCTTTCCGGTGTTAAATTAATTATCTGTCCATCTGCATACATGTTAGGAAAGCACATGTTCTACATAAGATCTGTCTTTGGAAACATCCTCATGTCAAGACATTAAGAATTATGAAACATAAGATACGTCGTTATCCTGCCTTGTTCTCTTGAGCTATTTGTCATACCTTGACTCTATGAATGATCATGTTCCTTTACTACGAGCTTGTTATTGAAACTTTGTGGCCATAATATGAATCTGTTTGTTCGGCACAACATGGGACTTCGGTCCAATTTGACTAATGCATGTGCAATAAGGGCCCTGTCTGGTCTTGGGGAGGAGCACCCCAACGTACTTATTAACCGCGAGAGTATGGACTTGTGTTGTGTGGCATGGCACTGATACGATATGCAAGATTTGTGTGAATGTGCCTTTGTTTGATATGATAAGTCTGATTTGATCTGATATGATATGATTTGATATGTTACGTCTGATCATGTGAACGCATGATATCTGTATGAATATGGCCAATCTCTTTTGATATGATTCTATTCTTGAAATATCTGTCCATTGTATGTGAAACTCGACATTTGATCTGATATGATATCCGTTCTACTCTGCTATTCAACTTGTTAGAAAAGCATGCATTGTCATCATATTCATATGCATATCTGCCTATTTGAAATGTTAATCATGTATACTAGTGCCCGCACAATATTGAGATGTAAATCCTACTGAGCTAGTTCGCTCACCCCTATCATCCTGCCCTTTTTCAGGTAGTGATGAGGAACCAGTGGAGTCAGATGGGACAGGGCAAGAGTGACGAGCACCTGTCATATGAGTAGTTGTCAGCTTAGAAAATAGAAATTTGAATAGTCGATGTATTAGAGAAATGTTGTTATATGATTAATAATCCTTTTTAGTCGATTCTTATTATGTGAGGTTGTATCTAGTTGAATGGAATGGAATAAAGTATACTTTTGATGACCATATTATAGTCTCGAATGTGTTATTATATTCAATTGTGACTCTGCGCTATTCAACTGTGATACGCCTGTTTGTATCGTTCACGTCCCCCGATATTTATTCCGCTGCTAAATATCGGGGTGTGACAGTTGGTATCAGAGCCTAAACTTTAGGGTCTAAGGGAATAGGAACATAGAATGAAACAAGATTACACAAGTCAAAATCTGTCGTACCTAATGTGAGCTTGGGTAGAGCCATGGGAATAGAAGTCACATGTGATATAATTAGAAGACTGACTTATATTGTTATCTTGAAGGTACTTATTACCTCAATGGCCGCTGAAGTTGTCCAGGCTAGGAACATGCAACAACAATACAGAACTTGACTCAGGCTATTCTGCAAGCCACCCAGGGTGGAGGTAACCGCGGAGCCGGTGATCTCCATTGGAATTTTTGGAATATGGATCTGCCTAGGTTTGGAGGGAGTACTGACCCAGATGTTGCTGAACACTGGGTTAAGGAAATTGAAAGGATATTCAGGGTCATGCAATGCACGGATCGGAACAAAGTACTACTGGTAACTTTCCAATTGGAAAAGGATGCCAGGGCATGGTAGGAGTCGGTAGAAGCAACGCTGAATGGCCAGCAACTAACATGGGCTCAGTTCATTGAGCACTTCAACACCAAGTACTTCTCCGAGAGGGTGCAGGAACGGAAAGCAGCCGAATTTGCGGCTTTGAAACAGAGAGGACTCAATGTGGCCGAGTATGAGGCCCAATTATCTCGTCTGTCCCGATATGCTGCTCACTTGATTGGGACAGAAAGGATGAAGGAAAAAAACTTTCTGAATGGCTTGAGGCCCCAGTTCATCACTCAACTGGCACCAATGGACATTCAGACCTATGCTGACATGGTAAAGAAGGCTCAGTTACTGGAGGATGCCATGGAGACTGCTGAAAGAATTACGGGAAAATTCGTGAAAAGGGAGCAAGTGTCTTCTACAGGAAGGTATCAGCCGACCATTGGGAAGAAAAGGCCTAGTGGCGGGGTAAATGAACCAGCTGATAAAAATCCAAAGGAGTCAGGAAAGCAGATAGTGGTGACGACGGGAGAAAGGTGCAAACACAGTAACAAATCTAGTCACCGGTCTGAACAATGCTGGAGAGCGCAAGGGAGATGCCTACGCTGTGGGAGTCATGACCATAGGATCTCGGACTGCCCAATATTGAAAGAACAAGCCCCTCAGGACAAGCGTCCGAATGGACAGAAGAGGCAAGGCCGTTTGCAAGCTATTCAGGAACCAGAAGCTACTGAGGAAGGAGGTATCGTGGAAGGTACACTTACTATTCTTTCCCGACCTGCATATGTTCTCTTTGATACGGGAGCTACACCTTCCTTTATATCTCAAACATTTGTTGATACCCTACCTATGAAACCCATCCCAATGAAATCTGGAATAGCTGTGTCAACCCCGATTGGTCCTAGCACCAATCTTACAAACCATATGCCATCCAGTGAAGTGTTGATTGAAACCCAAAACCTACCAGCAAATTTAATATGTATGGACATGGCGGGGTATGATGTGATACTGGGAGCTGACTGGATGTCTGAACATGGGGCTAGTATCAATTGCAGGAGAAGTCAGGTAACCTTTAGCCATTACCCAAAACTAGTGTTCACAGGGGATAGAAACTGCAGGAGATTGTCACTTATCTCTGCACTTCAAGCCAAAAGGATGATGAGGAAAGGTTGTATGGCCTTTCTTGCTGCTATTGTCATCGCAAAGAAGGAAGTTAAAGTTGAGGACATCCATGTTGTCAGCGAATACGCTGATGTTTTCCCCGAAGACTTGCCAGGAATTCCTCCTGAGCGAGAGGTCGATTTTACCATCGAGTTGGTCCCTGGAGCAGCACCAGTATCTAGGGCACCATAGAGAATGTCCCCCGCAATACTGAAGGAACTACAAGAGCAACTGATGGAACTGTTAGAGAAGGGTTTCATCCGACCAAGTACATCACCATGGGGTGCACCTGTCCTCTTCGTCAAGAAGAAAGATGGGTCGATGAGGCTATGGATAGATTACTGACAACTAAACCAGTTAACTATCAAAAACAAATACCCTCTGCCAAGGATTGATGAGTTGTTTGATCAATTATCTGGAGCTAGATACTTCTCTAAAATAGATCTCAGATCCGGTTATCATCAATTGAGGATCAAAGGAGAAGACATTCACAAGACAGCCTTCCGAAGCAGGTATGGGCATTATGAATTCATTGTTATGCCTTTTGGACTAACAAATGCCCCTGCAGTTTTTATGCAGTTGATGAATAGAATTTATCGCCCATATCTTAATAAATTTGTGGTGGTATTCATCGATGATATATTAATCTATTCCAAGACAAGGGAAGAGCATGAGGAGCATTTGAGGATCTCATTACAGATTTTAAGGGAGAATAAATTATATGCCAAGCTAAGTAAATGTGAATTCTAGCTTGAGGAGGTATCCTTTTTAGGATATGTGGTAACCAAGGATGGTATCGCTGTTGATCCATCAAAGGTTGAGGCTGTACTGAAATGGGAAAGACCGACAAGCGTCACAGACATCAGGAGCTTCCTAGGTCTAGCAGGATATTACCGAAGGTCTTTAAAGGATTTCTCAAAGATTGCAGTGCCGTTAACCAAGTTGACCCGGAAGGAAAATCTGTTTGTGTGGACTGATGAATGTGAAGAAAGCTTTAACAACTTGAAGAAGTGTCTGACTACTGCTCCTATCCTCGCCTTACCCACTGACGAGGGAGGATTTGAAATTTATTCAGATGCTTCTGGAATAGCTCTGGGATGCGTCTTAATGCAACAAGGGAAGGTAATAGCTTATGCCTCAAGAAAGTTGAAGATCCACGAAGTGAACTACCCGGTTCATGACCTGGAGTTAGAAGCTGTAGTATTCGCCTTGAAGATTTGGAGGCATTATATCTATGGTGAGCAATTTAAAGTCTTTTCTGACCACAAGAGTTTGAAATACTTGTTCTCACAGAAGGAGCATAACATGAGACAAAGAAGGTGGTTAGAGTACCTTCAGGACTTTGACTTTTCCATTCAATATCACCCTGGGAAAGCCAATGTAGTGACAGACGCTCTAAGTAGACAACCAGGAGCTATGCTAGCTAGTATGATGCTTGGCGAATGGAAGTTACTGGAGCAAGTTGCAAGTTTGAACATAGATGTGGGAAAGGAGGAAAAACAAGTAATGATTTCAAATCTCCAGATACAATCTGATCTACTGACCGAAATCAAGGAGAAACAGGGAGAGGATCCATTCTTAGTTGAGATCAGGGAGAAGCTAGAGCAAAGACCTGACTTTACTCTATCAGCTGAAGGGAGATTATTATTCTGAGGTAGAACATGTGTCCCTGATCATGGAGAACTCAAGAAGAGGTTACTGAATGAAGCTCACCAGTCCAAGTACACGATTCATCCAGGATCAACAAAGATGTACCAAGACTTAAAAAGGTCGTACTGGTGGCCAAACATGAAGAGGGTTGTGGCCGATCATGTGTCATACTGTTTAACATGCATGAAAGTCAAGGCCAAGCATTTCCGTATAGCTGGTGGACTGCTACCACTAGAAATCCCGGAGTAGAAGTGGGATAGCATTGGTATGGACTTTATCATGGGATTGCCCAAGACTAGAGGTGGTATGGATGCAATTTGGGTAATAGTTGATCGATTGACTAAGTCGGCTCACTTCTTGCCGATTAAGAGTACCTGGTCAGTAGATGTATTGGCTGCACTATATGTTAAGGAAGTAGTCAGATTGCATGGAGTTCCATCTAATATAATATCGGATCGGGACCCTAGATTTACTTCGCACTTCTGGAAGGGATTGCAGGCAGCAATGGGTACTAAACTAAATTTTAGTACTGCTTTCCATCCTCAGACTGATGGGCAAACCAAAAGGACCAATCAAATTGTGGAGGATATGCTTCGTGCTCTAGTGCTAGATTTTAGAGGACGATGGGATGATCAGTTGTACCTGATGGAGTTTGCATATAACAACAGCTATCAGGCAAGTATCAAGATGGCTCCATTTGAAGCCTTATATGGCAGGAGTTGCAGATCACCCCTTTTGTTGGGAAGAGGTTGGGGAGAACCAATGGGATGGACCCGACTTAATTGAAGCAACTGTCAGGAAGGTTCAGATTGTCAGGGAACGTCTGAAGATAGCACAATCCAGGCAGAAGAGTTATGTAGACAAGAGAAGGAGAGAACTAGAATTTCAGGTTGGTGAACATGTTTTCTTGAAGGTCTCACCTTCAAGGGGAATACAAAGATTTGGGATCAAAGGGAAGTTGAGTCCCAGATTCATAGGGCCATTTGAAATTCTAGAAAGGATTGGTCAGGTGGCGTATCGACTTGCACTACCTCCACAGCTGGCGAACGTGCATAATGTGTTCCACATATCCATGCTGAGGAAGTACTTATTCAATGCCGACCATGTAATCAACCATGAGGACTTGGAGATTCGGGAGGACCTGACTTATGAAGAGAAGCCGATCAAACTGTTAGATCGGAAGATTCAACGACTCGGGAATTGTACCATACCTATGGTGAAGGTCCAATGGAGTCGAGATGGAGTTACTAATGCTACCTGGGAAACGGAGGAAAGAATGAAGAAAAACCACCCCGAACTATTCTCAGGTACGAACGACACCATTACGCGTAAATTTGGGGGCCAAATTTCTTAAGTGGGGGAGGATGTAACATCCCCGAAATTTAGTGATTTAAAAATTTTAGAAATAAAGGGGAATAAATTAAATAAACAGATTGGAGAGACTTCCAACACCATGTATTAATGATCCATTAACAAGGTTTGGGCCAATGGAGCACATTTGACCCAAGGATGAAAACTAGGACAGGAAATACCCAGAAATTCGTGTATGTAATTATGCCATAATTAGAGTGGGCAAGTTAGGGTTAAAGTTAAGGTGATTAGACTTGTAAGATAATCCAAAACCGAACCCAACCCCAATTGTTGGTTTCCTAAACCGTTGCTACCTCATTTGGAGGAAAGAGTCCCAGATTTCTTGGAAAGTAGGAAACAAAACTCGTAGCCCCCTTTCCTAGTGTCGTTAGGACTTGTAAATACAACCTAAATCTATAAGAACTCGTCCTTAAACTCTTGGGAAAGGTTTAACAACGAGTTTGGGTCGTTTGGAGGCAGGCTAGGGCTTCAGAGGAGAAGGAGAAAGGCTGGGAACCCGGAGCTTCATCCCCCTTCATCCTCTGTAGCTTCCAGAACGTCGACTGGTCTTAGATCTTCATAAAGGTAGGTGTTCCCGAGCCAAGATTAAAGAAAACCTATACCATCATGTAGAGCATCGAGTCTATGTTCATTTTCACTTGATTTGCCCAATTTTCATGGAGTATGCATTGAGTATTGGTTGTTTTCCCTAAGTCGTGTCCAGTTAGGGCTTTCCCCGTTCTTCTTATTATGCACGTGATTAAAGACATAATTTGACTAAACTTTCTTCATAAAAGTTCTTTATTTGTAGTCACGATCATCTTTTATGTTGGACGTTTTATCCAAAAGTTTTTCGTTAGAGAGTTACAAGCATGGTAAGAGAGTCGTTGCATGATACTGCGATTTCGGGCTACACTTAGCTTTCTGTTCTTCATATGATTTATCAGGATTTGAGACCAAATTAGATCAAACCTCCAACATCAAAGCTCTTCTATTAGTTTTTCTCGTCATCTTTCATGTTGAACGTTTTGTCTAAATGTCATTCGTTAGAGAGTTATAAGAGGGGAAAATGAATCGCTGCATGAGACGTATTTTCTGGTTACACTGGAGTCATATGTTTTTGTCTGTGAGGGCCACTAGTGTCGACACTACTTGAACTAGTGTCGACAGACTGTCCCAAAACAGCCCAGAAGGTGTTCTGGGAAGGTCTCTAGTGTCGACACTACCTGATCTAGTGTCGACACACTGTCCCAGTTTGACCCAAAAAGTTTTCTGGGAGCCGATCTAGTGTCGACACTACCTGATCTAGTGTCGACACACTGTCCCATATTGGCCAGAAGGTTTTCTGAAAGCTGTCTCTAGTGTCGACACTACTTGATCTAGTGTCGACACTACTTGATCATTTTGCCTTGTATTTGAAGCATTGTGTCGACACTACTTGATCTAGTGTCGACACTACTTGACCAGTTTTGCATTATTTTGCCTTGTGTTTGAGGCATTGTGTCGACACCAGTAAGGGGTGTGTCGACACTACCCTTACAAAAAATTTGCATATTTTGGGTCTGATCATTCCATAATGTCTACAAACATGTGCATGATTTTATATAGTATGCATGGGCCTAAAATAAATCAACCCATTGAAGAAAATGGTAATGATATGAACACGATTCTAATGTGTAATTTTGATTGTCCTTATGTTCATTGGTTTATCTTGTGATCTTACTTATGGTCAAATGATAAGATAAGAACATGATATGAATGTGTGATGAATACATGTTAGTATGGACCTGTTAGTGGAGTTAATGTCATGATTTGCATATGAGTTTCAATAGTTACATGCTTTCCGGTGTTAAATTAATTATCTGTCCATCTGCATACATGTTAGGAAAGCACATGTTCTACATAAGATCTGTCTTTGGAAACATCCTCATGTCAAGACATTAATGAATTATGAAACATAAGATACGTCGTTATCCTGCCTTGTTCTCTTGAGCTATTTGTCATATCTTGACTCTATGAATGATCATGTTCCTTTACTATGAGCTTGTTATTGAAACTTTGTGGCCATAATATGAATCTGTTTGTTCGGCACAACGTGGGACTTCGGTCCAATTTGACTAATGCATGTGCAATAAGGGCCCTGTCTGGTCTTGGGGAGGAGCACCCCAACGTACTTATTAACCGCGAGAGTATGGACTTGTGGTGCGTGGCATGGCACTGATACGATATGCAAGATTTGTGTGAATGTGCCTTTGTTTGATATGATAAGTCTGATTTGATCTGATATGATATGATTTGATATGTTACGTCTGATCATGTGAACGCATGATATCTGCATGAATATGGCCAATCTCTTTTGATATGATTCTATTCTTGAAATATCTATCCATTGTATGTGAAACTCGACATTTGATCTGATATGATATCCGTTCTACTCTGCTATTCAACTTGTTAGAAAAGCATGTATTGTCATCATATTCATATGCATATTAGCCTATTTGAAATGTTAATCATGTATACTAGTGCCCGCACAATATTGAGATGTAAATCCTACTGAGCTAGTTCGCTCACCCCTATCATCCTGCCCTTTTTCATGTAGTGATGAGGAACCAGTGGAGTCAGATGGGACAGGGCAAGAGTGACGAGCACCTGTCACATGAGTAGTTGTCAGCTTAGAAAAGAGAAATTTGAATAGTCGATGTATTAGAGAAACATTGTTATATGATTAATAAACCGTTTCAGTCGACTCTTCTTATGTGAGGTTGTATCTAGTTGAATGGAATGGAATAAAGTATACTTTTGATGACCATATTATAGTCTTGAATGTATTATTATATTCAATTGTGACTCTGCGCTATTCAACTGTGATACACCAGTTTGTATCGTTCACGTCCCCCGGTATTTATTCCGCTGCTAAATATCGCGGCGTGAACACTTAAATTGACATATATATATATATATATATATATATATATATATATATATATATATATATATATATAGTTATATATACACACACACACACATGTACACAACATAGTTACATACATTATGCATGAAATAGATAAATACAATATGTACATCAATAATTAGATTCAACATGCACATTTATACACATTACATGCATAGAAAATTAACTCATATATACCTATAAGATGTATAGCAATATTCACATATTGTATGCACAACATTACTTAAATATAAAATGCATGATTTTTAATTAAGTACAACATGTACAAAATTAGTTAATTATCTATATTCACGGAAAATACCATATATATACATGCATATGCACATGAACAATTTAATAATTAGAATATACATAAATTTAATACACACACTATATAAATAACAAGTAACTACCACATGCACAATATAAAATGAACAAAAATTCGAGGGCCTTACACTCTCCCCTCCCCCCCCCCAAAAAAAAGATCTTCATCCTCGAAGATTGGATCGAGTACCTCTGGTGACGCCATCGACGTCATCTCCGGCTAACATATTCTGCTTGGTTGGTGTTGCTAGCTTCGTTGTTGCAGTTGCTGGAACACCTCGTGGAATGAGCTTCTTCATTCTCGGACATTCTCTGATCCGATGATCCTTGCTTCCACATTCAAGACATCTTCCTTCCTTTAACCAATACACGTTTCTGCCATGACGCTTCCCGCAATGTATGCACTCGGGCTTTTCGCTGCCTAGTACCGTAGCTGATTGCTGACCTTCCATGAGTTTCTCATCTTCCTATTTTGCCGTTGGAATGGTTCAGGTAACCTCTTCTTCTGAGCTTCCTTCTCTTCCTGGTATGATTCCGCCGTACTCTCTTGTCTGCTTGCTACGCTGAGAGCCTCTTCCAAAGTGCGGGGGTCGAACTCTAAAAGTCTAGCTCTCAAAGATGGTTTGAGCACTTTCACGAACTTCTTTACTTTGTGATTCTGCTCATACCTCCTAGCTTGAGCACTACGTCTACCACGTCCAACCATAGTATGCAAAATAGTTAACTTAGTTAGAGTCTAAGTTACTAAATCCTAACTATTTTCTTGAACTATCTTCCATTCATTATTAATTATTTTCTATATATATGGACAAATTTCTATAAAGACTTTGCAATATTGTGAAGATGATGGTTCATCCATGTACAATCTCAACCTTCGCTCTATGATACCATCTCTGTAACGACCCTCTTCATACCGGTACGATTATACTAATCATCATCGGTACAAAGGGCGTCATTACAGTGGGATAATAACCCAACACTAACGATAGGTTGATATGTACATGAATAACAATGAGTACAACGTGAATAAAAGAAAGACTTATCTTCATTCCATCATCATCACACATCCCACAGTCTATATAGCAATGAAGGAAATGACAATGTATAATTATTACAATTTCAAAAGAACTACATTGTCCATAACATTGTCCATATGAATAACATTATTCAAACTATGAAAGAGAAAGTACAACTATATAGTGAACTCCACAAAATGCTACTCCTCGCGCTCGATGAAACTCTTCACTAAACCCTCCTCCAATATGGGAACACTTATCTCACCTGTACGCTGAAGAAAGTATGAGTCTAAAAGACCCCACAAGCAATCTAAAGATTCAACCTGACACATATCACACACATGTTAAACTACCAAACAATAAAGAAACACATGCTATAATTTAAACCATAACGATTTACATGGCACATACTTTTCATAATTAACTATACATGAATCATCCAAACACGTTCCTAACTAACATATGCTCATATTAAATCATCGATAACAAACATACACCTATACATACTTTCTACACCTAACATGTAACATGTTTTTAGCAATCCAAACATTATTCATGTTATGGTACAACTCTACCAACTAGAGCATGGAGTTAAGCACAAAGTAAGGAGCAACCTAGCATGATATCTATTCATATTTCATGTGCACTTTTCATATTTAATTACACATTTCATTTGCTGTTTTAATATAAATAATTCACAATTACACATGATATCACATTTTATTAGACATGAATTGAAGGTTTAAAACATATTCAAATCGGTTGGCAACCATATACAATTTAAGCATGGAACTATGTACTAGGTGAATAGCATGTCTATCATGGATCTTAGACACTCTTTCATGTATTTATCACAATCATAATCACACTTTGCTTGCTATTTTGCCATGAATTAAATACAATTACAAGGTTTTACATTTGTTCACATGCTATCTTATTTATTTAACAATTTCACATGCTCATCTTTCACATTGCCCCAATTCACATGTTTATATACACATATTCACATACACTACTACATGGATGTTATTGAACTATATAACATGATATTAAACATAATATTATATTAAACATATTAACATATGAATGATATGGGTATATGTCTTATTATCTTGGTTTTCAAATGCAATCATGCTCTCATTAACATTTACTCTCCCTTACACATCATTTCACACATTCTTCACATCGTTTACTCTTGCACTCTTACTTATCACATATCACATCACATGCACTTATCACGTGCCACATTCACATGTCACTTTACAATTTATTCACATCTTATCACTTAAGTAGCCGTAACACATAGTCCTAACTACCATCTTGAGGACGCACGCACCCATATCACATAGCACATATCACATAGCACATCACATCACTTGACACATACCCGCCACCTGGGCAAACTAGTGGCGAATCTTGGTAACTGCGCGGGCCAGGAGAAGCCCTCTCCACTGTATCCAGTGGTACTTGCCCACCTCTAGGGTTTCATCATAATGCCCTTAGGATATATTTCATAAATGTTGAGCCTTCCATAGGGACTTTTCTATGGTACAGCTCCCAGACCTCTATGGTAGCAGTGTCAATCTCGGACCAATTTTACACGTTCACTTTATCACATTTTATCACATTGTTTACATATTTCACATGTACTATTTAATCATTTTATATGCATTACTTAACAATTGCATATGCTTCAATTGACCTAACATTATACTACTGTTCACAGTAATAAAATAACTCATATCACAGTCCTAGACATGCTCTTAATTACTGAATCACACATGATTAAATTTAACATGCTCAATATGACTATTTTCCATGGTTTAACTAATAATTATGCTTGTTGTCATCAAAATGGATCCAAAAGTTTTATCACAAGATATATATAGGAAACATATGGCCTCTTCAATTTTTCAGATTTTTCAGGTTTGTAAAATAATTAAAAGAATTAAAACAGTTTACAGGTACATTCATCACTAATTTCCCTTAAGTAGAAATTATGGTATAACAGTCAAACCTAACAGTGCCAATGCTTAAAGACAATCATTACATGATTACAGAAAATATTATGAAACCCTAACTCACAACAAATCTATTTACATAGATTAAACAAGGTCATATTATGCTCACAGTTCAATTATCAGAATTTTAATAATTAACACAAATCACACAAATTCAGTACAACCTCATGATATAACCTACTGACTGTTCCTAACCACTTACAATTTTTACAGTATGCACACATAGTCAATTAAACACCTTAAAGAGATCAAACAACAATTCTTTAAAACTCTGAGGAACTTGGGGGCACAGTGTGTGTCGCCAACTTTGTAAACGGCACACTCTGGTGCCGCCAACACAGGAACTTGGCAGCACAGTATGTGGCCGCCAACTTCCTGTCTGCAGACCATGCAGACAGCACATAATTGCAAGGGAGATTTGGAGGTTCCAGGAGACGAGAAAAATTCTGGAAAAATGCTAGGACCTAAGGGGACATGAGTAAGGTTGACATCCATAGGTTACTTGCCTCAAAATAAATCCACAGAGATCAAATCTTGCTGACGAAGCCCTCCTCGACTCAACCAAGAAGGTGCTCAAAATCTCTCCGGATCCAGTCCTTCTGTTGATGTAGATTGATCCTCGGAGTTGGGGATGCTTCTTCTATGTATGGTCTATTCTCCAGTAGGTGTAGATCTCTAGAGAACCCTTCCAGTCGCCCTCTCCAGCTCCTCAAAGAATAGCTTTTCTCCACAAAGGTTCTAGGGTTTCACAAAGACCAAAAGACATGATCCGACCGAACCAAGGTGTTTTTATAGTGTTGGGTAGTTTGGGTACGCATTAGGGTAGGTCTCCTACGATTATAGATGGGTTTCCTAAACTGGAACCGGGAGAAACGTAGGCGTTACCAAATCTGAAACCAATAATGGACATTGTATGCATGAAATAGATAAATACAATATATTATGGAATCGGGAGAAACGTACATTATGCATGAAATTAATAAATACAATATGTACATCAATAATTAGATTCAACATGCACATTTATACACATTACATGCATAGAAAGTTAACTCATATATACCTACAAGATGTATAGCAATATTCACATATTGTATGCATAACATTACTTAAATATAAAATACATGGTTTTTAATTAAGTACAACATGTACAAAATTAGTTAATTATCTATATTCACGAAAAATACCATATATATACATGCATATGCACATGAATAATTTAATAATTAGAATATACATAAATTTAATACACACACTATATACATAACAAGTAACTGCCACATGCACAATATAAAATGAACAAAAATTCGGGGGCCTTATAGAGAGAAGAGAGGGGAAAGGGGGAGAGAGGGGGAAAGGGTCGCCGGCCAAGGCCTTATGTCTTCGGCACCCAAGACGCGATGGGGTGACGCGTCGCGTTAAGGACCTTAACGCGATGGGTCAGAGCACCGCGACAAGAACGCGTCCCCAAAGGACGTCGTGACAATACGACAGGTCGTACTGACACGCCTGCCACCCTGACAGATGTCAGATGACTGAAACAACAGAAAGCAGTCGCAACCCGTTGAGTGGGCGCGACACGAAGACGCGACGGGAAATCCGGGAGCGATAAGAATGCGACGCACAAACTCGTCGCGACAAGGATGACTGTTGCGTCGCACACCCACGATGCGACACTAATGCATCACCCAGCCTAGACGCGTTAGTGGCCAGTCATCCTAGACACCGGACAGAAAGTTGGAAAGCCGGTTCTTACAGTTAGCCATGGTAACCCGTGGGCTGGCCATCACATTTTCCGAAAATGAGCTAGCACCCACAGAAGCAAGAAGGCTCCCGCTCTGTGTCGCCCTAGTCTTCAACCATGTAGCAGTAGGGGCAGCATTGGTCGACACTGGGGCATCAATCAATGTCTGCCCACTGAGCACTCTAAGGGCATGTGATGTGTCGAAAGGATTGCTAAGACCGAAAACAACCACCATAGCTGCATATGACAATTCCAGAAGATCCTATCACGACATGCTGACTGTACAAGCCGAACTGGGGCCGCTAGCTGTCACTGTCGATTTTTATGTACTTGATATCGACCACATGTTCAACACTATCCTAGGACGCCCATGGCTGTCCCATCCATTGCACATCAATAATTGAAGTTCCCTTTCCAAGGAGGGTCATTAAAGTCAAAAGCATAGACAGTCGATGCTATCAATGATACCCTGCTCCCAGCTATCTGGCTCGCCAACACGCCCGTTGTCTCTGTGTTGGACATTAACTATCCTTGGGCCTACTCATTCCACTCCAAACAAGAGGCCAGCCTGACGCAAGTCAATGCTGTCAAGAGGAAGGAGCCACTAAACACTAAAGGGTGGCAGATCATGATGAAGCTAGGTTAAGAAGAAGGAAAGGACCTAGGGGCAAAGCTGCAAAGCATCACCATGCCTATCCCAGACATTGTGATGAAAAGCCAATGGGGACTTGGTTACAGGGAAAAGTCCAAACCATGGTCATCCAGTACATCCGCTCTTAAGGCTGATCGCCAACCACTCATATGGACACTGTGGTGTCACTTTGTCAAAGGCCCAACCTAACCCTGTGGTGGTCAAGGCAGAGCTTTAACCCTGTGTAGTCTTCGATAGAGCCATGAAAGCTTCAACCTCCTCTAATAAGACGGTATCCTCAAATTTGGGATAAAATAAGGTATGAATTTGTGGGTTCCATAGTTCCATCAATGCGGTTATGCTATGCCAATCAAAAGAGATCTTATGGCAGTTATGCGAAGCTATCAAGATTCCCCCTAAACCCCACTATCTCAAGGCGATACCCAGCAGTCTCGCTCTTCTTTCTACTTCCGCGGGTGTGCTTCTAGTTCAGTAGTTGACATTTATTTCCTTTACATATTCTGTTAGACTTGTGTTATAGCCCTAACAGGTCCCCGAGTCCGTGGGCGGTGACTGCGAAAATCGGGTCCTCAGCTTGGGCCGAGTGTCGGGTTCTCAGGGTCGTTACATCAGCTATCCATTGGGATGTAGCCATTTGAATTTTATTCGTTGTAGCACAGAAGGAGCTTTGAGAAGTTTATCTTTGGGTCCTTTGTTTCAATGACTTCTTGGCTATATGGCTAGCTGCATGCTCCTATTGATAGCCGCAATAAATGTCTGTAAGAACTATACTTATGCAAATTTATTTCTCCTTTACACAATTAGTCTTGAATTGGATAAAGTATCAGATAGTGAAGACAGAAAGCAGATCATCTGCAAGACATTTATTTGTTATAGAGAAAAGTACTATCCTTAAAGTATATGTGCAGTGTGTCAGGAGCAGTCTAACCTTAAAACAAAGAAACCTGTCAGTTTAGAGGAGACTAACAAGGAACGTGTAAGGTATATAGCTATCAAGGAACATTCTAAAAAATAGTACTCCGGATATGATCTTATTTAAAAATAAACTGAAGTGCGCAGAGCATAAAGAACAAGATGTGTAATAGTACTTCATGGAGTCCAGAATTCTAAGTACATCTGAAGGATGTACTTCGACTTTACAAAGCGAGAGTTTAATGATTTGAGTAATGTTAGATTTGATGAGAAAATGTTTGAAATAATATAGTTTCTTCATTTATTAATAAAGATATTCACAAAAATATATTACAAAGTTAATCGAAATGAATTAGCATTAACAGATATGAAACTAGATAAAATATTGTTAAGTGCAGACTTCAACTATATTGAAGTTAGAGTGGAACTTCGGTTATTGTGATTTGTTCAAAAGTTGAAGTCTCACTTCAACTTCCAAGACTCAGAGTTGGACTTCGACTGTTGTGACTTGCTCACAAGTTGAAGTCTCACTTTGACTTCAAGGAGTCGGAGTCGGGCTTCGACTATTGTGACTTGTTCACAAGTCGAAGTTTCACTTAGACTTCAAAGAGTCAGAATTGGGCTTCGATTGTTGTTATTTGTTCACAAGTCGAAGTCTAACTTCGACTTCCAAGAGTCAGAGTCTACAAGATAGTATAAATTATGGACCTAGAAAAATTTTATCAGTAGTAGTTAAGAATGTGTCGACTGGTAAGTATTTGTGTGATGACATAAACTGTCTATTATTATTTGTATAGTATAATGTACTCATGTCTTTAGTAATTTTACTTTTTGATTAGATGAATTTTTTTATTACCTAACTAAGAGATGATTTTGTCATATTAAAAATATTTAAGTAAAAAGGTTTGCAAAACAATTGACTCAGATTGTTTTTTAATGACATCGAGGTCTAATGGGGATCAGACATGTAGGTGATTGGCTTTAGGTCAAGTGAGAGATTGCTAGTTACGAGTGCCCTACAAGCCAACTCACGTTAATGATGTCATTTATAATCTTGTAATGATCTCTTTTGGTAATAATATTAATGGCATTTTCTCATTGTATGTTACATGCATAAGATGTTGTTCATATATTGTGATGTCCATGATGAATGAGAATTGGATCATGATGAGATCATGATAATGAAACTAATTCTCTTTACACACATATCCTAAACATTTCTGGTCATATATTACTCAAGATAGACATCCAGATGACCAGACTAACCAGTGTGCTATATACCTGTCTATATGACAGAGGTAACTAGTCTCATAGCTACTTGTGTAGAGACACTAGAGGTATAGTGCGGGTGCTCATTGGAGAATGAGTTCACTAAATGATCTGCTCTCAGAATGTTATATGGTTGATGATACTAATTTTCAGATAGCGATTTCATGGTCCCAGTTGTGTAACTAGTCCTTAGACTTGAGACACCAAGGATGTCTTGTTTGAACACGCCATTATTTGATGTTGGACTTATAGGTCTAGAAGTTCTAAATCTAGTACAACTGATTATTGGAAATGGCAGTCATCCTTAGGAGCATAATGTAGGAAGAGCTATTTGTAGCTCGACGTAGGAAGAGCTGCCTCAAAAGAAGCTCCATGGGAACTAAACCCACTATTGTGGGAAATGCCCCCATGACTGCTTCACCTTCTGAAGTAGGCACTTTGATGCCATCCTTCCTAGAATCATTGAGAGCATGGGCTTTAGACTCAGTAGTAGTAAGAGTCCATAGGACTTCGATATTCGAGACATACTCCTTTATATTTGGTAGAGAGCATCGTAGCCCCCAAGCCCCATCTGAGAAACCCAGAACAAGGCCCTCCTAAAACCATGGGCAAATCCTCGTTGTGTGTCGGGGTTGTACCAAACAGTGTTGTAACGACCATCCTTATACCGGTACAGTTATACCAACCCACGTCGTTATAGAGAGCGTTGCTACAGTGGAACATTGACCCAACATATACTTTAAGTTGAGATGTACAGAAATATAGAGGTAGAACAGCGGAAATAAAACAACAATATTATTCCATCATCCACATTTTATCCATAGTCCATATAGTACAAGAAAGAAATTATAGTCCACATAATTGAATTTCTAAGTCAAATTACATTGTCCACATTTGAATTACATAATACCCTTGATTACATACTTATGAAATGAAAGTACAACAACGAAATCTCCACAAGAGGTGCTACTCCTCTCGCTCGGAGTCGCTCCTAACAGTCTCCTCCAAAGAAGAGGAATCACCTGCCACACCTGTACGCCGAAGCAAGAGTGAGTCTAATAGACTCACCAAGCATTACATGCACATTATACATACACACATCATATGCACATTTTCCTTTCTAATAAAATAATTAACACATGTAACATGGTTTGAACCTTTTAAATTCTATGCATGAATTTCCTATAACATTAAAGGACATGATACATGCTTTATGTTTCTTTTCACATTAGGTATAAAACCTATCACATGCTCTCCACACATTTATTTAACATGCTTAATCAACTTAAAACTCATTCGATTCATGCTACAATATATATATGCAACTTAAGCATGAAATAACACATGATGTAAGCATTGCTTCTAGCATGGATTCTATTTACATTCTCATACACTTAACACAATTATAAACATGTTTAGCTTGCTGTTTTGACATGGATTTAACATACTCATTTAATGTTTCACTAATTCACATGTTATCACATGGTTTTCACACATTCACATATTCATTTGCACATTACACAGTTTCACATTCACTTATATACAATCACATTATTCACATCAAATGTCGTGACACATAGTCCAAACCACCTCTAGAAGGACACACAATCACATTCACATACCTATCACCTAGGCAAAATAGTGATAGATCTTGGTTAACTGCACAGAACCAGGAGAAGCACTCTCCACCCTAACCAGTGGTACTTGTCCACCTCCAAGATTTCATCCTAATTGCCCGTAGGATTTCACACACTATGAACCTTCCCGTAGGGACTTTACTACGGTATGGTTCCACAGCCCTCTAAGGTAGCAGTGTCACACATGGCACAGTTTATACACTTTTCGTATTATTAAAATTCTTCATATACACTTGTTGACACTATTGCATTCACTTATGCATGATTTCATAGTTCAGTTTATCTAATAACATGCTACTATTTACAATGTAAAACAGGTCATAAACTAACCTTAATCATGTTGCAATTCACTAAATTATGAACAATTATAGTAAGCATGTTTAACATTGTCCTTTTTCTATGTTAAATCCAAATCAGCACTTATTGTTATCCAATTAGCTTGAAATTTTTACCACAGACTGCTTACAGTTAATCATCATACATACCATTTTTCATATTTTTCGGAAACATACAAAATTTATGAAAATTAGAACAAGTATTCTGCATAATTATCAAGAACTCAATTAAGTATGATTCACAGTGTTACAGATGTATTTAACAGTTCTAAAACTTGTATCTAATAGTCATGATATCACATAAAATTTCTGGTATTTTAACATGTACCATACATTTTATTTAAAATTAAAACATACGATTTATGCTCACTGTTCTATTTTTCAAAAATTTTAAATATTCACATAGCAAATAGAAATTTGCCCAAATTTTCTAACATGACCTAATATACATATACATCTCATAAAAATTTCCTGATATCCTAATTAAACATGGATCCATATAAACAGTAATTAATAGGACTAAAACATGCTCAACAATTCATTTCAGGGATTTTAATAAATAGTGCAATGAACAAAAATTCATCATAATCACATAGTATGATCCACTGGAGATACTTGGCAATACATCATTTTTACAGTATATCCTCATATTTGAAAATCTGGAAAATAAATTACAAAGGTTAGATATGCACACTGTCACCACCTAAAGAACTCAGCGGCACACAGGTGGCCGCCAACCAGGTTAACGGCAGCAAAGGTTTCCACCAATCATTGATCTTAACAGCAGCAATTGATGTAGTTAAGTTCCTATCTACAAAAATGCAGACAGAACTCACAAAAATAAGAGAGAACGGGGGTTCCAGGACACGAATAAAATCCATAAAAATGCTTGGGACCTATTAGACACATGTATGGACAATGGTCAAGGGTTACTTGCCTCAAAATAAATCGCTAAAGGGAGTTATTTGCCGATGAAGCTCTCCTCGACCAGTGCCAAGAAGCCTTCAAATCCTTCCCCGAACCGATTTTTTGTTGAAGCAGATAGTACACTGACGTCAGGGAAGCCTTCCTCTATGACCAAACTTCCTCCCAGTCGTGGTAGAACGCCGGAAGAAGCCTCCAATCACTGGATCAAAGAGTTCAAAGTCTCACGTTTGCACAAGGTTTTAGGGTTTTGCCCAAAGAGCAAAACGACTCAATCCGGCCACAAAGGAGGTGTTTTTATACAACCTCTGGGTCTTGGGTATGCGTAGGTGGGTGGATGAATGTTGGGGGATGGTTTCCTAAACAAGGGCCGAGAAAATCACAAACATTTCCGGATCTGAAGCGCAACAGATCTGGGGAAGTAGACATCCAGATCCTTGGCCGCCTACCTGGGGTTAGCGTCCATCGATGTGGACGCTGACCTCCCCTTAACGTCAACTCATGTTGACACCAAAAGGGTTTTCGGCCAGACACATAATTGTAGTAATTCTGCTTACACTAGGTATATACATGCAATGTATCATACATATAACATAATTATTAAATGCAAACTTCATGTATGTGATATGTATATATGTACATATATACATGTACAATTATAAATACTTATACATATATACACATATGTACTCAATTACATACATAAGGTATATATACGTCACATGACAAAATCTAACCCAAATAGGCCAAAATTCGAGGGCCTTACACCCTCTCCCCCTTAAAGAAACTTTGTACTTGAAGTTAGACCGACACTACTCAAACAATTGGGGATACTTCTTCTTCATAGCATCCTCAAGCTCCCAAGTAGCCTCCTCTCGTGAGAAGTTGCGCCATAAAACTTTCACCGACGCAATGCTCTTGTTCTAGAGATATTGTACCTTCCGGTTAAGAATAGCTACTGGTTGCTCAACATAAGATAGATCTGGCTGGATCTCCACTGGCTCGTGACTAATAACATGAGATGGATCTCGGACATATCTCCTGAGCATGGATACGTGGAATACAGGATGAACACTAGCTAATGCCGGGGTAAAGCTAGCTCATATGCCACGTTGCCCAATCGTCTGAGAATCTCATACGAGCCAAGGAATCTAGGACGTAGGTTACTATGCCTGCCAATTCTAACTACACCTCGAGTAGACGAAATCTTTAGAAAGACATGCTCGCCCACCTCGAACTCTAAATCCTTTCTCCTGTTTTCGGCATAACTCTTCTGCCTATCCTGAGCCACAACAAGCCTCTTCCTAATAAGCTGGACCTTATCCGAAGTTTCTTGAACTAACTTCGGACCGATCAACTGCCTATCTCCAGTCTCCTCCCAACATAAAGGAGATCTACAAGGCCTTCCATACAATGCCTCAAATGGAGCCATTCCAATACTCGCATGAAAACTGTTGTTATATGCGAACTCCACAAGAGGTAGATGACGCTCCCAATCATCCTTCCAATCCAGTACATACGCTCTCAACATATCCTCGAGTGTCTGGATAGTCCTCTCGGACTGTCCATCTGTCTGGGGATGGAACGCCTAACTAAGCTTCAATTAAGAACCTAATGCATCCTGAAGACCCTTCCACAACCTCGAAGTAAATCTCGGATCTCGATCCGAAATGATCGACTTCAGCACACCATACAATCTAACTATACTACTGACATATAATCTAGCTAAGCTCTCAACTGACTGCTTCTTCTTCATAGGTAAGAAATGCACAGTCTTAGAGAATCTATCTACCACTACCTAAATCAAGTCATTGCCCCTCCTTGATTTGGGCAAACCCGTTACAAAATCCATAGTGACAGCCTCCCACTTCCATACTGGGATCTCCATCCTCTGCATAAGACCAGATGGTCGCTGTCGCTCAGTCTTCACTTGCTGGCATACTAAACACCTAGACACATACTTTGCCACATTCTTCTTCATGCCAGACCACCAAAATGATCTCTTTCAATCTTGGTACATCTTAGTGTTACCTGAATGAATAGAGAATCTAGAACTATGAGCCTCTGCTAATACATGCTCATGGACATCCACTATATCGGGAACACAGACTCGATGATGAAACCTAATCACTCCATCCTCATCACGAGCAATGCTTGCCTTGCCCACTAACATCTGGAGTCTAGGGTCGGCCTTTTGCTGCTCGATCACCTCATCCAAGACAGTAGACTGGATGGACAACTGAGCCACAAAAGCCTGACATAATGGCTATAACTCAGTCATCGCACAAGCAGCATCCTCCAACATCTTCCAATTCTGCTGGAGTGATGATCTCTTCCTACTAAGGGCATCTGCTATGACATTCGCCTTTCCAGGATGATACTGAAGGTCGAAGTCATAGTCCTTGAGGAACTCAATCCATCTTCTCTGCCTCAGGTTTAATTCCTTTTGGGAGAAAAGATATCTCAAGCTCTTGTGGTCTGTGAACACCTCAAATCTGACACCATAAAGATAGTGTCTCCAGATCTTTAGTGCATGAACCACTACCGCATGCTCTAAATCATGAGTCGGATAGTTACGCTCATGCTCCTTCAATTGATGAGAAGCATATGCCACTACCCTTCCCTACTGCATCAATACACAGCCTAAACCAATCCGAGATGCATCCGTATAAATGGCAAAGCCTTTATCACCACTAGGCAATACCAATACCGGTGTAGATGTTAGCTTAGCCTTCAATAATTGAAAGCTACTATCACACTCCTTGGACCAAACAAACTTCACACCCTTCCTGGTTAGCTTAGTCAATGGTGCGGTTATGGATGCAAAACCATCAATAAATTGCCAACAATAACCCGCTAAACCAAGGAAACTACGAATCTCTGATGGGGTCCTGGGAATCTCCCAATATAATACAGCCTGAACCTTTGCTGGATCAACTGCTACTCCAGCACCGGAGATAACATGCCCAAGTAAATAAAGCTCGCACATCCAAAAATCGCACTTGTTGAATTTTGCATACAGCTTGTGCTCTCGGAGAACTTCTAACACTACCCTCAAATGCTGACGGTGTGTGCCCTCATCCAGAGAATAGATCAGCACATCGTCGATAAACACTACAATGAAGCTATCTAAATATGGCCTAAACACCCTGTTCATGAGATCCATGAATGCTGCAGGGGTGTTGGTTAGACCAAACGGAAGAACTAAGAACTCATAATGTCCATAACGGGTCCGAAAGGCCATCTTGGACACATCCTCACTCCTAATCCTCAACTGATGATAGCAAGACCACAAATCAATCTTAGAAAAGACCGATGCATTTTGCAACTGGTCAAATAGATCATCGATCCGCGGTAAGGGATACTTGTTCTTCACAGTCACCTGGTTGAGCTTTCTATAATCAATGCACAACCTGAGTGAACCATCCTTCTTCTTTACGAATAAAACAGGTGCGCCCCAAGGAGAAACACTAGGGCGAATAAATCCCTTGTCCAAAAAAATTTGCAACTGCTTCCTTAACTCGGCTAACTCCACTGGTGCCATACGATATGGAGCCTTTGAGATAGGAGAGGTACCCGGAAGCAACTCTAGGGTAAACTCTATCTCTCTAACCGGAGGCAATCCAGACGAATCATCGGGAAATGCGTCTAGAAGCTCCCGCACTACATCTATCTCCTCAAGGGTAGGTGACTGATCAACTTTTGTTACTAATACCACGCTGGAAAGAAAAGCATCACAACCCTTTCTAACCATTCTCATCACCTTCATGGCGGAGATAACAAACTTTCTCGCAAGGTTCCTTGGCAATGGATGTGAAAACTCATCCCCATCAGGAATATGGAAAACAATTTTCTTCCTACGACAATCCACTAATTCATACCTCTAGCCAATCCAGACCAAGAATTGCATCATAGTCCTTCATCTTTAGCAAGAAGAAACACCCCTCTAGGACTCTATCCTCAATGCACACAGGTAAAGACAGAATGCACTTCCTAGTCGATACCGTTCCCATAGGTGTGTGCACAGATAAGGGAACCTCTAACTCCTCAGACTCTAATTCTGACTCTAAAGCTAACTGCCTAGCAAACTGCTCGAAAATGAACGAGTGAGTAGCACCCGTATCAAATAAAACCCGAGCGTGCACATCCATGAAAAGAACCGTACCTTCGGTGACATGCTCTGCCTACCCCGCATCCTCTCTTGCCAAGGTAAACACTCGAGCTTGGGCTCGAGGCCTTCCTGGTGATCCTGTAGCTGGCGCTGCAGCTGCTGCCGCTGCTGGAGCTAGTGCTGGTCGCTGGACTCCTTGCTGAAGTCTGGGGCAGTCCCAGATCTGGTGCTCGCTACTCCCACACTTGAGGCACTTTCCCACCAACTTCCAGCACTCTGTACCACCATGTGCCCTCCCGCAATGAGGACACTCCTTCTTGCCACTAGGCCTACTATCAGGGGAACACTGAGAGGATACCTGTTGACTGCCCGATGCCACGGGACACTACGGTGACTGATATGCCGCTTTCTTTCTATCATGCCACTGGAAAGGAGTTGTCGGCCTCTTCTACGAAGCCTTCTTCTCCTCAAGGTATTGCTCCATCTCACTCTCTTGACGGCACGCCGCACTAAGAGCCTCATCCAAGGTACGATGATCGAACGCCACAAGCCTCGATCACAATGATGGTTTAAGGCCCATCACAAACTTCTTTGTCTTCCTGCGCTCATCAGCAATGATATGAGGTGCATACTTTGATAGCTCAGCAAATCTGGCCTCATACCCGAGCACAGTCATGGAGCCCTGAGTCAAGGTGAGGAACTCCTGCTCCATCTTGTCCTGGATATGCTCAGGGACAAACTTGGCCTGAAAGAACCTCACGAACTCGTCCTAAGCAACCTCGACAGCACCATCCTCAAATCTGGTACGTAGCAACGAGGACCACCACACATAGACTCTCTCCTACATCAAATCATTCTCCATAAGTACTTATCTAAACCATCTAACATTAATTTAATTAAATGCTTAAACAATAAACACATACATGTAGCATATAGGTGGCCATGCTGACCTTGTCATCCTCAGCACACCTAATCGCCCGAAAGATCTTTTCGATCTCCCTCATCCAACTCTCCGCAAGCAACGGATCGCTCTCCCCCTTAAAAGAGGGTGGAGCCATCCTCTTGAACCGCTCCATGATGGAAGGTCCACCATGGCCATGTGCCTGGGGAACTGGCGCCTGAGCCAGCTACAACAAACAATACAATTTAACATATCTAACACAAAAGCAATGTAATAATCATATATTTAAATGAAAACATACTACTTCCATCTAACATTACTAACTTGAGCTTCCAGCGGAGCCTGGAGTGTAGCCTGGGTATGCGCCTATGTCTGCATAGCCTGCACTAGGCCTTGCATGAATACTCCATAATAAAATGGTGGTGGTGGAGGAAGTACAGTAGGTCCTTGTGGAGCTGGGGCCTACTGCTCATCCCTCTCTTCACGCCTAGGCTCATCTTCTCTAGCATGGGCACCACGCCTGCCACGAGAAGTCATATTCTGCAAAACAATTTTATCCATATTAGAAACTAAGTTATTTAGTTCCTAACTATTTTCTTATTTATCTTTCATTCATTATTAATCATTTTTACACATGTGGACAATTCTATAAAGACTTAGCATATAATGAAGATGACCCTTCTCTCTGATACCAATCTCTGTAACGACCCTTCTTATACTGGTACGGTTATACCAACCCACGTCGGTATAGAGAGCGTTGCTACAGTGGGACATTGACCCAACATATACTCTAAGTTGAGATGTACACAAATATAGAGGTAGAACAGCGGAAATAAAACAACAATATTATTTTATCATCCACATTTTATCCACAGTCCATATAGTACAAGAAAGAAACTAAAGTCCACATAATTGAATTTCTAAGTCAAATTACATTGTCCACATTTGAATTATATAATACCCTTGATTACATACTTATGAAATGAAAGTACAACAATGAAATCTTCACAAGAGATGCTACTCCTCTCGCTCGGAGTCGCTCCTAACAGTCTCCTCCAAAAAAGAGGAATCACCTGCCACACCTGTACCCGAAGCAAGAGTGAGTCTAATAGACTCACCAAGCATTACACGCACATTATACATACACACATCATATGCACATTTTATTTTCTAATAAAACAATTAACACATGTAACATGGTTTGAACCTTTTAAATTCTATGCATGAATTTTGTATAACATTAAAGGACATGATACATGCTTTATGTTTCTTTTCACATTAGGTATAAAAATCACATGCTCTCCACACATTTCTTTAACATGCTTAATCAACTTAAAACTCATTCGATTCATGCTACAATATATATATGCCACTTAAGCATGAAATAACACATGATGTAAGTATTGCTTCTAGCATGGATTCTATTTACATTCTCGTACACTTAACACAATTATAAACATAATTAGCTTGTTGGTTACTCTAGGAAGTGTGCAGTGAGTCTTTTGTGCAGTGGATCTTCACTCTCTAGATCCTCGAGAGAGAAGCTCTGGGTTCTTGCTTCGCCGGTTAGGCAGCTGCTGGAGGTAGGCCGCCGGCCTTGTGTCGGCGGTGCAGGGTGGTTATGGCGTCTCCTTCTGATGGAGGAGAAGCTTCCCAAGGCTTGGTCAAGGGAGCGACTTCAGCAGGTCGGCTTTCTTACGCGCAGATAATCTCTCAAACTAAACCGCCTTCTGTGTTGACAGAGGTATCAAACCCCCTGGTTTCACTGATGCTGGAGAACCAGATGTATTCTTCTCAAGGGATGAGGTTGGTAAATCTATTGTTCCCCTTAATCTTGTTGTCATAGTGAGATGTTCGTATGGAAGGAGTTCCATTCCAGTTTTCAAAAGTTGCTTGTCTCAAAGACTGGGTTTAAAGGAAGATTTTATTGTAAGCACTCTTAACCAGCAGCATCTTCTACTTCGGTTTGAGATAGATGAGGACTACCTTAAGGTCATATTGAGGAGAAGCCTATATATTAAAGGTTTGCTGTTCAGGTTTTTCAAGTGGGATGCTAGTTTCGATTTCAATGCCAATCCAACTATAATGCCAATCTGGGTGGGATTCCCTATGCTTCCGGTTAACTACTACTTTCAGGATCTCCTTAAATCTATTGCATGTAACATTGGTCAAGTCCTTAGAATCCAAGAACCCACTCTGGCTTTAACGAAAACACAGAAGGCTTTTGTATGTGTAGAACTTGATATTGCAAAACCAAGACCAGATAGAATTTGGATAGGCTGTGGCCAACATGGCTTCTGGCAAAAAATAAATTACTACAGGGTGCCAGCTATATGTAGCTTTTGTCACAAGTTGGGGCACGCTGAATCAGAGTGTAATAGGAAAATAAAGGATTCCAGCGCCGTGGATGGTTCCCAAACTGTTCAACAGGTCTCTCTTAATAAGGTTGATGAAGTGGCGCCTACCTAGAAAACATGGCGTCAAAAGGTTAATCCAACTAGTATATCTAATCCTCCTCTGGACATTAATGTGGAAAGGTTGGTGGTCAGATCGTCTTCATTGATGATAACTCCTCCTCCGGCTCACTCCAGTCTTGTTATCCAAGAGCTTCTTAAGTCTCCTTCAGGCGTTCAGGGTAATCCTATTTCTGCTCAAGAATCTCTGCATAGGTTGCATGGATCCACCGTGGAGGTGGGGTCGACATCTGAACACCATCCAGACGATGCTATGGTTGCTGCTTTGCACATGCATGGGTTGCATGGCTCCACCGTGGAGGTGGGGTTGGCATCTAATCACCATCAGGACAATGTTGTGGTCTCTGTGTTGCAGACACTTCAGCACAAGGAGCTTGGCTCTCTACCTTTGTTGCATGGTTCGCATGGTTTGTCCAAAGGCTGTCAGATTCAAGGATCTCCTTCACGAGATGATTCAGATGGGGTGCTGCCAGCTGGTGTCATGGCGGGGGGGGGGGGGGTGTCCCTTGGCAAGGTCTCCCGCTGGAGAAGAAGAAAACTTACCAAATTCAGATGTTTCCTTCGTGAAGGCTCCAGATTCTATTCTTCAGAAGGTGGCCTCTCTGGCTCACACGGAGAATACTTTCATGCCCGTTATGGTTAATCAAAAGAAGGAGGGTCCGGTGGGGAATGTGGGTGCTCGTATTCACTCAAGGGCGAAGGTGATGGTGGGAGATCCTTCTGGTTACTCGTCTTCATGATCCCGTCAATACTATATGGGAATATCAGCAGTGTAGCGAACCAGGATTCTAGGCGGTCGCTAAGGAGAATAGTTAATAAGAATAATGTGGATTTCCTTGCTTTAGCAGAACCAATGATTTCCTTTGACAGAGCAGACTCCATTCATTCATACCTCCATATGGATTCAGTTATTGGCAATAGTTTTTCTAATGGAAAACTGTGGATTCTCTGGAGAAACTTTCCTTGTTACATGGTTAACCAATCTGAGCAGCACATCACTATGGCTGCGGCTAATTAGAACGGGGTTTCCTTCTTCATCACTGCTGTCTATGCTAGCTGCCATGCAGATAGAAGGCATTTGCTCTTTGATGAGTTGTTGGATTTCTCTCACTCGGTGAACGTTCCATGGCTAGTAGGTGGTGATTTCAATTTTGTAGCACTTCCTTCGGAGAAGCATGGTGGAAGTTCTGTTAACTTACGTGGCATGATGGAATTTAACGCCTTTATATCTGGTGCATCTCTGATAGATGCTGGCTATATTGGTTCTAATTATACATTGTCAAACAACCGTACGGGGTCTTCTTCTATTAGAGCCAGACTGGATAGATTTCTGCATAACATTGATTGTGGTAATGCTTATCCTAACCTCCAGGTTAGACATCTCCCTAGGGGCACTTCGGATCATGCCCCGCTTATGCTCTCCCTCATTCCAGTTACTCATTCTCCTGCAAGATTTATCTTCCAATATATGTGGTCTTCGCATGATTCTTTTAAACAAACAGTTAAAGCAGTATGGGAAGCTCCTATTGTTTGGCATCATAATCCTTTCGTGGTTCTGCACACAAAGCTCAAGGTGGTTCGGTCTGCTCTTTGCACCATGAACAAAGATACATTTGGTAACATTGATGAAAACCTGAAGTTTCATGAAAAGAAGGTTATGGAGATGCAGGAGTTTTTTGACGTGGATCCCACCCTGGGCAATCACTCTGCATTGAATGCTGCTAATGCTAATCTAAGGAAGGCTATCAACTGTGTGGAAATTTTTTGGGCTCAAAAAGCCCGCATGCAATGGCTAGAGAATGGTGATAAAAACATCGCCTTCTATCATACGGTAGTTAAAGCTAGAAGGAAACGCAACACTATTTAGCATTTTCAGGTGGAGGGTTCTTGGACCGAGGATCAGAATGTCCTGAAACAAGAGGCGGTCAATTATTTTGGGTCCCTTCTTCAGACTTCCGAGCATGTTATTGATGTTTCCCTGCTTGATGTGATTTCGTCTTTGGTTTCTAATGATCAGAATGGTTTCCTCACTGAAATTCCCACTAAGGAAGAGATTTAAAAGGCGGTCTGGAGCTTGAATGAGAATAGTGCCCTGGGCCTGATGGATTCACGGGCCATTTTTTCATTGCTTGTTGGGACATAATTCAGCAAGATGTTGTGAAAGTGGTGGTAAGCTTCTTTCAGGGTTTTCCTTTGCCTAGAGGGGTAACTTCTACTTTGATTGCCTTGATTCCTAAAATTGATAACACCTCTTCATTTGGAGATTATAGACCGTCAGCCTGTGCAATTTCAGTTACAAGATAATTTCCAAAATTATTTGTGATAGACTGGTTACAGTTCTACCTATGATCATCTCTGAGGAAGAAGGGGCCTTTGTTAAAGGAAGATCTATCATGGATAATATATCTCTTGCAAAACACCTGGTCAGAGACATTGCAAGAAAAGTTAGAGGTCATCATGTGCTGTTTAAGTTGGACATTAAAAAAGCTTATGATAGCTTGGAGTGGTATTTCCTCTTTGCAGTTCTATGAAAATTTGGTTTCTCTCACAAGTTCATTTCGTACATTGGAATGTTGATAAGTAACTATTGGTTTTCTGTGCTATATAATGGCTCCGCTTCTGGCTAATTTCACTCTACCAGGGGTCTTAGACAAGGAGACCCCATAGCCCTAGCTCTCTTCATCATCATGGAAGAGGCTCTTAGTAGAGGCATCAAAGCCTTGGTGCAATCGGGGTGCCTCCGTCCCTATTCTGGCCCAAGAGCTTGCCCAGTGATCTCTCATCTATTGTATGCTGATGATACTCTCATATTTCTTAATGAGGGAGTTCAAAATGTTAAGAATTTGATGGGGTTCCTCAAAAGATATTCCTCCTCATCTGGGCAGCAAATTAACGCTGCTAAAAGCTCTTTCTTGATTTCGGACAAAGCCACCCTTCAAACAGTCAATAGAATTATAGATGTCATAGGATTTAAAAGGCAAAAGGGCCCCCTAATCTATCTGGGGGTTCTGCTGCATCCTGGAAGAGTCCTAGCATCTGATTTCTCTCCTCTAATTCAGAAAATCAATGGTAAGCTTGCCTTCTGGAAGCCCAAACTCATCTCACAGGTGGGTAGAGTTACCCTTATTAACTCGGTGCTTGCTTCTCTTCCGGTTTATTTGGCTGCCTCCACTGCCATTTCAGCGAGTATTCCAAACTATATTGACAAAACTTGTGTAGCCTTTTTCTGGAACAGCTCTGAGGGTAGGAGGAGATGCCACTGGGTAGCTTGGTCAACCATCCGGCATCCTCTGGTTGAGGGAGGATTGGGGGTCCGAAATATAAAACAGGTTTAGCTAGCTTTAGCAGTTAAAACAATTTGAAATATCCATCATGGCACATCTTTCTGATCTGATTATGCTAAGAAAAGGTTTATGTCTGGATCAAAACCTACCTTCAAGAGTATGTCTTCTAAAATCTGGAATATGGCTTTGCAAATTGTTCAAAATAATACCAGGTGGATACATGGCAATGGTGAGGATATTGATATCTTATCTGATGTGTGGATTGGTGAATCACCACAGGTAGAGCTTCTTTCTTCCCCTTATGAGGGGGATAGCATTGTTCTGAGGGAGGTCATCTCAAATCCTAGCCATCCTATCAGATCCTTTCTCCCGAATGGAGTCCTTCAGGGAGTGGTGCTGAATGATGAAAAAGATAAATGTGTATGGCGGCCTGCTACTGATGGGAACTTTTCTGTGAAATCTGCATACAATCTTGTTCGATCAAGTGGAGTTAAGAGACATGCTTTGAATAAAATTTGGCATAATAGATTCAACAAAAGAGACTCCTTGTTCTGTTGGAAGCTTCTGAACAAAGCTGTCTCGGTGGACCAAAGAGTTGCAGATAGCGGTATCCCTATGGTCTCTAGTTGTTCGTGTTGCAGGTCTCCCAAAAATGAGGATGAGAATCACCTATTCATAGGTGGTGAGCTTGTTGTTTCTTTATGGAACTGGTTTCTTCTGCTATCTAGTCCTAAAGCTCACCTTCACAGTCACATAACTATGAGAATTTGGAGCTTCCTCATTGTTACTAACATTTCTACTCCAATGGGATTTGTATCTATGCATTGTCTTATTCTCATGCTTTGGGAGATTTGGAAGGCGAGATGTGGGTGCAGATTTCAAGATAAGAAGACATTAGAAGGTGCAGCGATCAGAAATATTAAATTCAATGTTGCTCATTCTCTTGCTCTGGTTCACTTAAAATATGTGCCTTCTTCACAAGACATGCAGGTCCTCATGCAGTTGGGTTTCTCCATCAATTTCTCTTCCATGTATTTCAAATTAATTCGTTGGATTCCACCTATCAACCATTTTTTTTAAATGTGGATGGTGCTAGTAAAGGAAACCCAGGTGTTTGTGGGGGAGGAGGTTGCATTCGTGACAGGAAGGGTGTTGTTTTGGTTGCTTTTGCCCATCATTATGGTTATGGTAATAGCATAATTGCGGAAGCTAGAGCTCTTTGTGATGGCATTCGTCTGGCAATTTCCTTGGTCTTCAGATTGAGGTGGTTTACTCTGATTCTGTAGCTTTGGTTAACTCCTTTAAAGCGGGGAATTGTCCTTCTTTGCAAGCTTATTATTGGTGGCGGGAAGCTCGATCTATGATTCTTCAGAAGAACCTTTCCCTTGACCATGTAGCAACCTGGATTTTTCAAATAAAAAAAAACATAATAATAAAAAATAATAAAAGCAATTAGAAAATCAAAGAAAAGAGAATTAAATAAAACCCATCAAATGAAAATAAGTAATGGGCTTTATTAAATGGACCCATTAGAAATTAGTGGGCAAAAATAGAGATTTTAAAAAGGGCAATAATAGAGAAATACCCAAAATTCGTAACTAAAATATTACTAAAATAGAATAGAGGTATTTAATGCATTAAAAATCGAAGTTTGAGTTGGATTGGGATTCCTAAACCAACCCTAATGGGTTGGCCACGAAATCCTCTCTCTCCCAACCCAAATAGGTGATCTCTTGCTTAAAAAGGGGAGAGGAAAATAGGAAATTCGGAATTTAATTGGAATTAGACTTAAACTAGGAAAGGGAATAGGGAGAAGCTTAAATACTTCTCTTAAACCCTCATGGCCGGCCCTAGCTCGCGCCAAGAGGTTCCTGGACTAGGAGGAGAATTGTGTAGAGGAAGGATCCCTCAAGTTTTTCCCCGAGTTCATCAAGTCTTAACCCTAGAAGAGGAAAACGATCAAAGGTAGGCATTCTCACAAGCATAAACCATGAATTTTTTTTGTAGGATGTCTCGTCTATCAGGAACAAAAGCCCTTTAGTTTCATAATTTTCCATCGAGCATATCTTTCGTTCTTGATTTTTCACGTTCTGCAACTGACATGACCCCGAACCCTCTTCTTAATTCTTGATCTCCTTGTATACTCAACCCCATGCCATGAGATTTTTACTGTAGGAACTTATGCATGTTAGACATCATTTGCCCCTAAAAGCCCTAAATTTGATTCATCCTATCTTGTAAATTTAATCGTTGATCTCAACTATGTACTGTTTCATGTTCATCATGAATACCCGTGTTTAAAACATGTCCAACCTTAATTGTTTTCCAATTCCTATTTATTGTAAGTACCCATGCATGTCTAGGTCGTTTTACAACTAGTTTCATGATTTTTCATTGACTATACAATTAGTTGTGATTTTTTGAACCACCCTATGTCAAATAGGGTAAGTTCTGGCCCGCAATCCAAGGAAATGTCCTTTCCCTGTTAGAGTCGAGCGCAGACCATGTGAATGCGACGGCCCGATAGGCCACGTTCACAAGGGTCGCCGCGATAGTGCGCTCTGTCATGATCTGATCGCGACAGGGTCTGTCGTCGCGATCTACTGCCGACCTGACTAGGCCTGTCGCGACCTGTACAAGACCCCGTCGCGATCTCAGTTGACCCCGTCGCGACCCTCATTAGGGTACGTCGCGATCTGGATTATTGCAAGAAACCCCTTGTCTCAGCAATGCTTAATTATCTACCATGTTGTACTCTTGTTTAACAGTCATACACACAGACAATAACGCCTTGTACGCAAAGCTTAGCAAGTGTGAATTCTGGCTTGAAGAAGTATCCTTCTTGGGCCATGTCATCTCATAGGACGGCATCTCTGTTGATCCCTCCAAAGTCGAAGCTGTACTCAACTGGGAGAGACCAACTAATGTCACCGAATAAGAAGCTTCCTAGGACTGGCGGGCTACTACAGGCGGTTCATCAAGGACTTCTCAAGGATCGATGTTCCTCTCATGCGTCTGACACAAAAGGAGAATCCATACTCCTGGAGTAAAGAGTGTGAGAAAAGTTTCCAAACCCTCAAGGACTGTCTTACCTCAGCACCTATTCTCGCTCTGCAAATAGAGGGAGAAGGTTTCTCTGTCTACACCGATGCCTCAGGAATCGGTCTAGGAGAAGGTCATCGCCTATTCTTCAAGGCAACTGAAGACACATAAAGTCAACTACCCTGTACATGACCTCGAGCTGGCTGTCTTGGTCTTTGCCTTGAAGATTTGGAGACACTATCTATATGGCGAGCAATTCACTGTCTACTCAGACCATAAAAGTCTGAAGTATTTATTCTCTCAGAAGGAACTCAACATGAGACAAAGGAGATGGATGGAATACTTTAAAGATTTCGACTTCCACATCCAATACCACCCAGACAAGGGAAATACCGTGTCTGATGCTCTTAGTAGGAAGCCAATGGCATTTGTCTCAAGTCTAGTCCTTGGCGAGATGCAACTACTAGAACAATTCGCAAGGTTAGACTTAAGTATCGAACATAGAGATGATCGAGTCTTGGTTGCCAATATCAAGATTCAATCTGATCTGCTAGAGGAGATCAAAGCTCAACAAGACGATGATCCATTCTTAGTTCGCGTCAAAGAAACTCTAACTGAAAGACCGGACTTTGCAATGACTGAAGACGGAATGCTTGTCTTTCAAGGAAGGACATGTGTTCCTGACAATGAAGAACTAAAGAGAAGACTAATGGATGAAGCTCACAAGACAGGGTATACTATTCATCCAGGAGGTACCAAAATGTATCAAGATATGAAAAGAACGTTTTGGTGGCCGAACATGAAAAGAGAGGTAGTTGAACATGCCGCTCACTACCTTACTTTCCAACAAGTCAAAGCAGAACACCTGCGCCCTGCTGGTGTACTAAGACCGCTAGATATTCCGGAGTGGAAATGGGAAAGCATTGGCATGGACTTCATCATCGGTTTACCCAAGACTAGTGGTGGACTCGACGCCATATGGGTCATTGTGGACCGACTAACCAAATCCGCCCACTTTTTGCCTATAAAGAGTAAGTGGTCCGTGGAGGTACTAGCTGCCTTATATGTCAAGGAGATTGTAAGACTACATGGCATTCCATCATCTATTGTTTCGGATCGAGATCCGAGATTCACATCTCATTTTTGGAAAGGACTGCAAGGTGCACTGGGTACTAAACTCAACTTTAGTACCGCATTCCATCCACAAACCGATGGGCAAACTGAAAGAACCAACCAAATAGTGGAAGACATGTTGAGAGCTTGCACTATAGATTTTCAGGGTTATTGGAATGAGCACCTACCACTAATCGAGTTCGCCTATAACAACAATTATCAGGCAAGCATTAAGATGGCACCATTCGAAGCGCTCTACGGAAGGAACTGATGATCTCCTGCATGCTGGAATGAGGTTGGAGAACAACAATGGCTAGGCCCAGACATGGTGCAACAAACCACAAAGGACATTCAGGTAATCAGAGACCGGCTGAAAATGGCCCAATCCAGATAGAAGAGCTACGCTGACAAAAGAAGGTGAGATCTGGAATTCCAAGTGGGTGATCATGTATTTCTAAAAGTGTCACCTACCCATGGCATTCAAAGATTCGGTGTAAAGGGAAAGCTCAGGCCTAGATTCATCGGTCCTTTTGAATTACTCGAAAGGGTTGGTGAGGTTGCATACCGGCTGGTGTCGCCACCGGATTTGTCATGTGTACACATGTGTGTACACGACCCCACGCACATCATTCGCCATGAGAAGTTGGTGTTGAACAAGGATGTGACATACGAAGAGAAGCCAGTCAAGATATTCAAACGGAAGGTACAACAGCTCAGGAATCGTCCCATTCACGTGGTGAAGGTCTTATGAAATAACCGCGGAATGGAAGAAGCCACATTGGAACCAGAAGGAATCATCAGACGCAACTACCCCGATCTTTTCTGTAAGACATTTCCTCCCTTATGATCAGATGAATGTGGAGACCAAATTCTTTTTAAGAGGGGGAGGATGTAGCAACCTGGATTTTTCAAAAAAAAAAAAACATAATAAAAAAATAATAAAAGTAATTAGAAAATCAAAGAAAAGATAATTAAATAAAACCCATCAAATGAAAATAAGTAATGGACTTTATTAAATGGACCCATTAGAAATTAGTGGGCAAAAATAGAGATTTTAAAAAGGGGAATAATATGGAAATACCCAAAATTCGTAACTAAAATATTACTATAATAGAAAAAAGGTATTTAATACTTTAAAAATAGAAGTTTGAGTTGGATTGGGATTCCTAAACCTACCCTAATGGGTTGGCCACGAAATCCTCTCTCTCCCAACCCAAATAGGAGATCTCTTACTTAAAAAGGGGAGAGAAAAATAGAAAATTCAAATTTTAATAGGAATTAGACTTAAACTAGGAAAGGGAATAGGGAGAAGCTTAAATACTTCTCTTAAACCCTCATGGCCGGCCCTAGCTCGTGCCAAGAGGTTCCTGGACCAGGAGGAGAGGTCAAGAGGAGGAGAATTCGTGGAGAGGAAGGATCCCTCAAGTTTTTCCCCGAGTTCTTCAAGTTTTAACCCTAGAAGAGGAAAACGATCAAAGGTAGGCATTCTCACAAGCATAAACCATGAAATTGTTTTTGTAGGATGTCTCGTCTATCAGGAACAAAAGCCCTTTAGTTTCATAAAATTTCCATCGAGCATATCTTTCGTTCTTGATTTTTCATGTTCTGCAACTGACATGACCCCGAACCCTCTTCTTAATTCTTGATCTCCTTGTATACTCAACCGCATGCGATGAGATTTTTACTGTAGGAACTGATGCATGTTAGGCATCTTTTGCCCCTAAAAGCCCTAAATTTAATTCATCCTATCTTGCGAATTTAATCGTTGATCTAAACTATGTATTGTTTCATGTTCATCATGAATACCCATGTTTAAAACATGTCCAACCCTGATTGTTTTCCAATTCCTATTTATTGTAAGTACCCATGCATGTCTAGGTCATTTTGCAACTAGTTTCATGATTTTTTATTGACTATACAATTAGTTGTGATTTTCTGAACCACTCTATGTCAAATAGGATAAGTTCTTGCCCGCAATCCAAGGTAATGTCCTTTCCCAGTCGGACACGGGTGCAAACCCTGTGAACGCAACGGCCCGATAGGCCGCGTTCACAAGGGCCGCCGCAATAGCGCCCTCTGTCGCGATCTGATCGCGACAGGGTCTGTCGTCGCGATCTGCTGCTAACCTGATTAGGCCTGTCGCGACCTGTACAAGACCCCGTAGCGATCTCAGTTGACCCCGTCGCGACCCTCATTAGGGTACGTCACGATCTGGGTTATTGCAAGAAACCCCTTGTCTCAGTAATGCTTAATTATCTACCGTGTTGTTCTCTTGTTTAACAGTCATACACACAGACAATAACACCTATTATAAATTGAACATTTATGTATGATTAAAATACATACTCATGATCTTTTCTATCTACAATTTCATGACACTTACACACACTTTGAACCATCCAATTATGGCATAAATTGGCATGAATTATTTCATAATACATCTGGTCATTTATGTAATTAAATTACCCTATTTTAAATATACTTGTCTATCGTTTCTCGTGATGTTTTGGGAATACCGATATCGACACTCCACTATTCTAGAATTCCTCTGGAATGTCGAGCACTTGTTTCTATATACACTCTCTCTCTCTTGACTTGGACGAACTCTCCGTCGAATACTCCTTCTGTCGGAGTAGTAAGTTTTTGTTCAAGGCCTCCGTATGTGTCGTCTGTCCATGGATTCCCACATGGTCGACGAGCCGGTTGTACCCTAACACCTATTACACCTTTTAGGGATCAATATGGTCCAAACGACTATTAGAAATTCACACTCGTCTTGAATCATGCCGGACCTCTGGACCTGTGCTTAACATGGCCAGTGGTAGGGTCGTGAGTTCCACCTGACTGCCAACACCAAGTGTGCGTGTTGTGCAACTGTTACTATCGCCTGTTTACTCGACGCGTTACGTGCAATGTCCACTAGCTCTCATCTACACTCTATTCGCTCATCTATTCACATTCACCCTACTATCTCATCTATTCATCTTGTGCTCTCGTCTACTTCTTGGTACTCTATATTGGCCATTGACTGATTGTCTAAAGATAAACAATATAACCAATGCCTGGCAATATTTAAAGGGCCCGATCTGGTCCTGGGATGTGCGCCAGAAAGTGCTAGTGCCCATGGGAGTTAAATGATCAGAGTGTTTGGCATTACACTCAAGTGCTATATATCTTGACTATCTAAATGACAATCAAAAGTTCTATGTTCTCTCATTGTCCATTGACAACAAAGTGCTATGCTATACTCGTTGTGCTATTTGTACCATGGCCATCTTGCTATACTTGACATTGTGCTATCTTGCTATTATTGTGCTATTCTCGACACTTGTGCTATTCTTGGTAAGTCTATATTTGGAAAGTCTTGCTATTTCGTTCACGTACTATCCTGCTATATTTTTACTTGACACTCTCTTCCGTTCTATCATTAGTTACTCTGCCTTTAATGCATTAATTACTTAAAGCTTGCTTGAGTCTGAGATTTAAGTCCTACTGGGCGTTGTTCGCTCACCCTGCGTTATTTGTCGTTGTGTTCTCAGGTGAGACCGAGGATGAACCATACACTCAAGAGGACGGGAACGACCTGGAGTGATGTCATGAGTACCCTAGTGTCCTATTGCTATGTTTAGTGTTGTAGTAGTTAGGTTTGAAGTTTAGTCTTTTGCTTGTTTCAATGTAATCGGGCCCTATAGATTGGCTCTGATATTAGTGGTTGTAACTAGACATTGGAAATTATTAATGAGAAAGATTTGCTTTAGTATTATTCATTGTGCCATGGTTTGATGTCTAGTATTTGCTCTATACTTTTTCTTGCAACTGCCTCACGTTCCGATATTCCGCGTCGGGGCGTGACAGACCATGTGTATCGAGAGGCCAATCAAGTTGCAGATGGTTTGGCTAATGCTGGTTGTTTATCCAATGCAAATAAGGTGTATTGGGGGTCTTATAATTCACCTCATGCATGTAAAGGTCCACTTATTTTGGACAGTACTGGCCTCCCTCATGTTAGACTTATGTAACTGGTCTGTCCCAGTGTACTCTCTCATTTATTATATATCTGCTTGGCCCAGGCTCTCTCTGGTGGATTGGGAACATTCTTCCCCCCTGGGGAAGGGTGCACTCTCCTAGATTAGATCCTGAGGACCACTTTTGCTAAAAAAAAAAAAAAGCTTGTTGTTTTGTCTTGGATTTAACATACTCATTTAATGTTTCACTAATTCACATGCTATCACATGGTTTTCACACATTCACATATTCATTTACACATTACACAATTTCACATTCACTTATATACAATCACATTATTCACATTAAATGCCATGACACATAGTCCAAACCACCTCTAGAAGGACACACAATCACATTCACATACCTATCACCTAGGCAAAATAGTGATAGATCTTGGTTAACTACGCAGAACGGGAGAAGCACTCTCCACCCTAACCAGTGGTACTTGTCCACCTTCAGGATTTTATCCTAATTGCCCGTAGGATTTCACACACTATGAACCTTCCCGTAGGGGCTTTACTACAGTACGGTTCCACAGCCCTCTAAGGTAGAAGTGTCACACATGGCACAGTTTATACACTTTTCATATTATTAACATTCTTCACATACACTTGTTGACACTATTGCATTCACTTACACATGATTTCATAGTTCAGTTTATCTAATAACATGCCACTGTTTACAATGTAAAATAGGTCATAAACTAACCCTAATCATGCTGCAATTCACTAAATTATGAACAATTATAATAAGTATGCTTCACATTGTCCTTTTTCTATGTTAAATCCGAATCAGCATTTACTGTTATCCAATCAGCTTGAAATTTTTACTACAGACTGCTTACAGGTTGATCATCATACATACCATTTTTTCATATTTTTCAGAAACATACAAAGTTTATGAAAATTAGAACAAGTATTCTGCATAATTATCAAGAACTCAATTAAGTATGATTCACAGTGTTACAGATGTATTTAATAGTTCTAAAACTTGTATCTAATAGTCATGATATCACATAAAATTTCTGGTATTTTAACATGTACCATACATTTTATTTAAAATTAAAACAGACAATTTATGCTCACTATTCTATATTCCAGAAATTTTAAATATTCACATAGCAAATAGAAATTCACCCAAATTTCCTGACATGACTTTATATATATATACATCTCACAGAAATTTTCTGATATCCTAATTAAACATGGATCCACATAAACAGTAATTAATAGGACTAAAACATGCTCAACAATTCCTTTCAGGGATTTTAATAAATAGTGCAATGAACGAAATTCATCATAATCACACAGTATGATCCACTGGAGATACATGACAATACATCATTTTTACAGTATATCCTCATATTCGGAAATCTGGAAAATAAATTACAAAGGTTAGATATGCACACTGTCACCACCTGAAGAACTCAGCGGCACGCAGGTGGCCGCCAACCAGGTTAACAGCAGCAAGGGTTGCCGCCAAGCTCTGATCTTTACGGCAGCAATTGATGCCATTAAGTTCCTGTCTGCAGAAATGCAGATAGAACTCACAAAAATAAGAGAGAACGGGGGTTCCAGGACATGAATAAAATCCATAAAAATGCCTGGGACCTACTAGACTCATGTATGGAAAATGGTCAAGGGTTACTTGCCTCAAAATAAATCCCTAAAGGGAGTTATTTTTCGATGAAGCACTCCTCGGCCAGTGCCAAGAAGCCTTCAAATCCTTCCCCGAACCGGTTTTGTGTTGAAGCAGATAGTACACCGTCGTCAGGGAAGCCTTCCTCTATGACCAGACTTCCTCCTAGTCGTGATAGAATGTCGGAAGACGCCTCCAATTGCCGGATCAAAGAGTTCAAAGTCTCACGTTCGCACAAGGTTTTAGGGTTTTGCCTAAAGAGTAAAAAGACTCAATCTGGCCACAAAGGAGGTGTTTTTATACAACCTCAGGGTCTTGGTTATGCGTAGGTGGGATGGATGACCGTTGGGGGACTGTTTCCTAAACAAGGACCGAGAAAATCACGAACGTTTCCGGATCTGAAGCGCAACAGATCTGGGGAAGTAGATGTCCAGATCCTTGGCCGCCTGCCTGGGGTTAGCATCCATCGATGTGGACGCTGACCTCTGTTGCCCAACTAGCAAGCCCAAAGGGGGGATGAATGGGATTCTTAAAATTAATGAGAACCTAAAATCTGTTCACAAAACGGTCACACAAAACACACTTCAATAGTTGTTAGTGTTAGTAAAGGTAAACAACAAACACACAAAGGCAATCACACTACACAAGGATTTATCCTGGTTCGGATCCCCTCTCCTTAGGAGTCCTACGTCCAATCCCTGAGCAATACCTCAGGATTTCACTACCCAAAGGTACAGTCTCCCTTATGGACCCTTACACACCCAGCCGTAGCTGGTCTTCTCTTCACATCCCGAAGAGGAAATACAACACCCTGGATAACACCAAGTCTTCCTTCTATGCGAAGGGAACACATACACCCTGGAACCCCAAGGTCTTCCTTCAACACGAAGGGAAGAAAAGAACACAAGAATGTGGAAATGAAAACAAGCCCCTAGATCAAGCTTATACAATGCTAGATCTGAAGCTAAAACTGAGAAAGAAATGATCTACAGAATTGATCTCTCTCAGTACTCGAGGCTCTCTCAAGGATCTACACTAATCTCAGAGAGCAAGAGCTAGAACAGATGTGAGTGAAAAACTTGGCTCTTCAGTTTTCTCACAGAAGACTTGAAAAAAACGTTGTAAGCGTTGTCTATCAATTCAAGGTGTCTTCTTATGAAGCTTCAGTCTTCTTTATATATCTTCTATTTGAAATTTGAACGTTGAAGTGCCCGTTGTCTCTAAGCTTTTGTTTATGTTAGATTGCATGTCACTGTAGAGCTTCTTGTTCAACAGTCTTTAGCTTTCCATGCACGCAACAAGAGAAAGGATCTTCTTTGACATCCGTTATCTTCCATATTATCAAACGTTGTATTGAGGTGCGCTGTCAGAGACCTGCACGCATTAAATGCTAAAACAATAGACAACTAGGCTGTCTCTTGTTGTCAGTCAACGTTAGAATGATTTTATATAAAAATAGAAGTTCCATTCTATTCTTCTAAAAAGATGTTTATAGAATAACCACGAAAATAGAAGATATCGTTTGCATGTACTACAGTGATACATTTAGTCGTAATAAATGCATGGTTGTCAGAAAGATATACGTGAAGATTTTGACTTTTCAACATATTCAAAAATGAGTTCAAACATCAAATCGTTATATTCCATGAAATTGTTAAATGCATGACTTATGAAATCGTTATGCAAAGGAGTCGTTATCCATGTAAATCGTTGTGCACTCATAAGCAAACTGATGCACATACAAATCCTTATATAGAAAAATCGTTATGACTCTATAAGCAAAACGTTATGAGCAAGTTGTCAGAGACAAAACGATGTGAGCAAATCATTGTTTGCAATATCAAATCGTTACGGAGACTAAGTACTTATGTAACTAAACGAATCGTTACAGTGACAGAGTCGATGTGTAACTTATCGAATCGTTACAAGGATTAAGTTGTTATGACACTTAACGAGTCGTTGTGAAACCGAAATCATTGTGAGTGCAAATCGTTGTGCTCACTTAAGAAATCGTTGTGAGAGCAAATTGTTGTGCTCACTTAAGAAATCGTTGTGAGAGCAAATCGTTGTTCTCACTTAAGAAATCGATGCGATAACCAAATCGTTATGAACCAAGTCGTTATGTTTTCTTAGCAAATCGTTGCGAGATCGATGCGATCACTTAGCGAATCGTTATGGAAGGAAATCGTTATGCTTTCTTAGCGAATCATTGTGAGATCGATGCGATCACTTAGCAAATCATTTTGGAAGTAAATCGTTATGCTTTCTTAGCGAATCGTTGAGAGATCGATGCGATCACTTAGCGAATCGTTATGGAAGCAAATCGTTATGCTTTCTTAGAGAATCGTTGTGAGATCGATGCGATCACTTAGCGAATCGTTATGGAAGCAAATTGTTATGCTTTCTTAGCGAATCGTTGTGAGAGAGAGGGAAGTCGTTACAGCATATAGAAAATCGATGTGTACTTAGAGAAATTTCATGCTTTGAACTTACATTGCTACAGAGTAAATAATACTTACCCATTTAGCTTGTTATTCCTTGTTTCATTTCCTGTACTCAAATCTCATAGAAAATATGCTAGATTAAACTTTATTATAGTTTTGTTAATCACCAAAATAAATATGTAACTAATTTAAATTACATGGGGATAAATTGATCATCAATCTCCCCTTTTTTGGTGATGACAAAACTTAACAATAAGCATAGATGATCTGAAATGAATCTAAACGAAATTGCGGAAATATAAGAGATATATTTCAGAAGTACTATATTTCTCCCCCTTTTTGTCATTAAGCAAAAAAGATATAAGAGTGAGACAAAGAAGAGAGAAAAGAATAAGGAGAATAGGGGATCATTTCATTCAATTTTGACTGGGTACAGGAAGATAGAATGCAGGAGACAGAAGAGAGGCAAAATGAGAAATGACTTCCCAAGCCTTTTCTTCATGCTTCTCAAAGTACAGCCTAAAAACCCCATGTTCTAGAGAATAGGAGGGCCCCATGAGAGGAGTCATCCTCGCAAGATGACGAACCAGCTGCTCATCTAAGAAGTGAGCATACCGATCTCGATCAATGGAGACCTTAAAGAAGGTGAGTTTCCCAAAACTAGCACAGGAGAGGAATTGATCCATAGAGACTGGATAGAAAAGCTGTTGGTGCTTCAATTCGAGCCGCATGGCTACATACACCTTATATCTTTCAACCCAAGTTTGATAAGGGTCATTAACAAGGTGAATGGAGTTCATGTCTAGAAATCTAGCTGCTGAAAGTGGAGGTTTACCTTCCCTGGCTTGAGATACATTCAGATCAGTAAGCTGCTGAGTAGACAGAGGATAGAATCTGGCCCAATCTGAAGGAGATAGTCTTTCACATTCGGACAAGAGAGGGGCGAGGACATCAGCATTGACATGGCCCTGGTGATATTCTCTGAACAAAAATCTGGGAAAGCCAACTAGGTAACCCTTCTGCACTTTGATTTGTCCCATGATTTTGGCAAAGCGCTCAAAGATGAGTGAGCCAATAGCGGATTCCATGACCAGAGAGTGAAGTGGGGGAAGAAAAACAACATCAGGTAACTCGAGGGTGGCAAAATCAACCTGGATTGCTTCAGTGCGAGTTGACCCAAGAGCTCTAATAGCTTGTTTAAACTGACCAAGCTGAATTTTGGGGAGACGAATGAGATATCGGTAGTCATTGAACATTTGAAAGTACCGGATCATCTTGATTTCCTTTTGAATGAAAGGAGCCTAGGTGTCTTTGTGGAGGATCTGGAACCATTCTGATAAGGTCAAGGAATGATCCCGAGGGGGGAACCGGGCTGATCGGGCATGTAGAAACTTATTGTACAATGCCTTGCGACCCCGAGCCCACTGCTCTTCAGTTTTGGATTCAGCTAGAGAGAAGATTTTTTATTTTTCGGATTTAGAAAGAGATGTGTAAGGCAAAATGACATTAAGATGATTGGTAAGATGTAGGTGAGGAAGATTAAAAATAGAGGCAAGAACAACTTTCTGGAGGAATTCTCTGTAGAGTGGTTTACTTTTGTTGTCCACTGTTAGAGAAAACCAGAGGGCTGGATAACAAGGATCAGAAGAGATAGAAGAAGTGGAGGTTATTTTGCGTTTCTTAGGAGCAGAGCTAGAAGAGCATGTCCTATGAACATGAGTTCCAACCTTCAAAACAGATCGGAGAATAGCATCCTCAAATGATTTCCAACCTTCAAAATAGATCGGAGAATAGCTTCCTCAAACTCATCTTTGATGTCGCTAAGAAAGGGAGCATCAATCTGAGCACTCTCTGGAATAATCGTAATGAAGGAAGGAGGAGTAGTAGGATGAAGAAAAGAATGTGAGGTAGAAGGAGGTATATCTGTTGGTCTAAAAGAAGAGGGACCAGAGGATGAGGAGGCTCCAGATGATGAGGCGGCTGGAGGAATGGAAGTGGTAATAGAAGGAGATGAGGAAGAAAAAGGAGTTGGAGATGAGATGGTTCTAGGTACAGGTTGTTTAAATGGTTGTGGAGCTGGTGGTGCTGTGAAGGATGAAGGTGGAGAAGGAGGGACTGGTGTCTGAAAGGGTGAAGGAGCTGGGGGCTGTGTGGCAACAGCTTCTTCTTCTGCCCGAATCTGCTCAGACTCAGTCTCCACTTGCCCGAAGGGTCCTCACAATTTCTCTGCTGGCCCTGCTGGTTCTTTAGGTAAGTGCCCTGATTGAAGGATCGATAGAAGGTGTGGACAAGATCTAGAAGGGGGGGGGGGTTGAATAGATCTAGGCCAACTAATGCGGAAGCTAAACCAGTTTTGAAAAACCTTTGAATCAGAGTTAGATTAAAAGTAAATTTCAAAGATCTGAGAAGTTATTAAGTGAGTTAAAACAATTGGAGAGTGAAACCAGGTTGATTAGATAGATTCAAACGATCCTATGCATTCATCTATCGAAGAGTAATTTCAAACCACAAAGAGACCAATGCACAGAGATTTTTAGGTGGTTCGGAAATCACACCATGTGACTCCTACATCCACCCCTCACACACAGTGAGGATCCACTAACAACCTGGGTAACACAACCCACACAAGAGCCTGACAACTCCACAAGTCAGTTAGACAACTCACACACTACCTAGAGCAAGACTACTCTAGACTCTGAGCAAGACTGCTCAACAACCCAACTTGAGTGCGATGACTCAAAGACCTGAGCACACAGGCTCACAACCACTTGCTAGAACAAAATAATAAGATGCAGATCCTCTAGCAATGATCTGATCTATTAAGGCCAATTCAAGAAGGTTGGTGCAACAGATTATGCACAACATCTAGAATAGCCAGGAAGAGACAAGAAAGACTTTAAACTCTAGTTGACAGTTCTTGTTCTTCAAGAAAACTCCCTTGTAGAGGCCGAAATGGAAGAATCTTGATCACTTGAAGTCCCTTGGCCGATGCTCTGCACTTTTGATCTTGGGATCTTCCTTGAGAGCTTCACAATTGCAGGCTTCTACTTGATCTGCTCCTTTGAGGTTGATGCTAGTACTTCATGTTGATCAGACTTCGATCCTTGTGCTTGGAGAAGGGTGAATTGAGGTGTGGAAGCACAAGAGAGAGCAAGAACAAGGAGGAGAGACTCTATGGCCGCCGCTTGGAGGTTTCTAGAGGCTCTTATGAGATTCTCTTCTGGGATGAGTGCCCTTAAGGAGGGTATTTATACCCTAAATATCCGAAAGATACCCTTGGGGTACGTGGGCACATGATCCAAGAATGATCTGACATCTCCCTGGGGTGCCACGTGTCCAGGAGGAATCTTAAGTCACAGAGATTCCAGAGTGTGTCAACCTGCCCTTGGGGTGTGTCGACACACTGTCCCAGACTGGAAAAGCATTTCTCTGGAAGAGGTCTCTAGTGTCGACCTGAGATGAGGTGGTGTCGACCTGCTGTCCCAGACAGCAAAACTGTCCTTCTGGGAAGGCTATCTAGTGTCGACACTGCCTGATTTGGTGTCGACCTGAGTTTGGGTGGTGTCGACCTGAGATGGACTTTTCTTCACATTTCTGCCTTTGTTCTGAACCATTGTGTCGACAACAAGGATGGTTGTGTCGACACTACCTTTGTAGAAAATGTTTGTTCCTGAGAAAATAAACACATAAATCATTAGATAAATAAATTATCATGAATATCAATGATAAATGTGCTTGGAAACATGCTTTTTGAATATTGTAATTTCAGGTGATGTATTTTACATGTTCCAATAGTTATGCATTAAAATCACAACTTGTCATCATCAAAATGTGAGGAGAAATGAAATATTTTCACACTCAACCCAACAATCTCCCCCTTTTTGATGATTGCAACATTGACTTCATTTGGAATTGGAAATTTTCAATGAAATGTGATTTTAAGCATTTTCATTTTTCTTTTATTTGTACTTGTCAAGGACCTTTGAACATGTTTTAGTGACATTGAGATTTATACACATTTGAAATACACAGGTCAAGCAGCTTGACAACCATTCATCACATTAAAATTCATTCAAAAGATTTGCAATCACATTCAGGCACAAATAATGGGCAAAAGAAATTTCTATTCATTTCATTTCATTCAAGATGTGAACATTACAATTTCACAATTTCAAGAAGACTTCTCCCCCTTTGACATTATCAAAAGAAGTTACATTACTAAGAAGGAGGAGGAGTAATGGGTAACAGAATTTGCTCAATATCTGATAGCCTCTTGTCCATTGAATTCAAACTTGATTTCATTTGAGTTTGAAGAGTGGAGAGTCTTGTGTGCAGAAGATTCTCCATTCTTTCTGAATTTTCGGACAATGAAGCTTGAAGAGCACTGAAGTCATTTGACCTTGGCTGAGAAGAGAAGATGAACCAGTTGACCAACCAGGCCTATTCAATACTTTGAATTCTTGCTTGAGTGCAGACATTTCTTCATCTATGTGAGCAGAGAAATTCTTCATATTCTCCAAGTCATCCACTAGATGTGCAAATGATAGTCTTGTTTTGCTTATCTCAGAGTGTGTCTGCTTGGTGTTGAATACATCTGCTTGGGAATTTGCCAAAATTCCCTGAAGAACTATCTCTAACTTTTCTGGTGCTCCTTCAGCTCAACTGAAGCATCTGCCATTGTTCCAATCAACCTGTTGAACCTTTGGGCAGCATAGTCTGAGGCTGCCTTTTGCTCAATGAATTTAGCAAATACAGTGTTCTCCAATCTCTGAATCCTCAACTCAAAATTTGATGACATGGTCTGAATGGAGTTGTTCAATGTGCAAACTTGTCATTTAGCAAAGAGAGCAACTCTGGTGGAACAGAAGGTCCACCAAAGGATGAGGATGCATGAACTGGATGTTTGGAGAAAAATATGGAAGGTCAGTGTCAAAGTTCATGGAGGAGGAAGGTTGAAGGTGAGGTGAATGAGGGGCAATAATGGGTCATGAGCTTGAGCTGTCATAGGAGGCTGATCCTCATTGATGGGAGGCTGGTCCTCATGTATGGGAGGCTGTTCCTCATGCACTTGAGGCTGGTCTTCTTGCATTTGAGGCTGTCCTCTTGCATTTGAGGCTGGTCCTCATGCACTTGAGGCTGTCCCCCTTGCATTTGAGGTTGATCCTCTTGGACTACAGGGGCCTCTACTGTAGCTGGCCCTCTTCTCACTTGATCACCAACAATTCTAAATCCCATGAATTTTTGCACATGCTTAAACTAGTAAATGTTTGACTTAGGGATTTTCTCAGATTTCTCATTCTCTAGAGGCACACCAAAGTGCTTGAATACTGCATCAAATGAGCTGTATATGGAAGTGATCTTTTCAAGTCTGCCCTGGTGGTCTCAGAGATTATCTGGTACATGATTACATGAAGGTTTATCTTCAGATTCTTGCTCATGCAGAACAGGATAAACCTTTGGATGTCTGTCAGCCTATCCTCCCACCACCTTGAGGTGTGATGATAGTAGTGAGCATGTGATGGGTAAGCCTCAAGACTGGGGGAAAGGTGTTGGTGTTGAATTTGGTGACATGGGTTTGCTTAATGTCTGACTCATCTGCCGGCAAACCAGTCAATATGGTGTAGGCTTCATGAAGGTTAAATTCAAAATTATGATAGTCTTCACCTTCATCTGAGATCTTGAATATTTTGGCTGCTAGGTCTGTTGGCATATCAATGACAACATCCTTGACCTTAGACTTATACCCTTCATTTGTGCACTCCAAATTCTGATAAAACTCTTGGACAAGCCTAGGGTAAGTGATACGAAATTCTGAAATGAAAGACTGCCAAGACTGAAAGTTGAAGAAGCCCAAGACTTCAGGAAATGCAGCTATCAATTCTCTGTCATCCAAATCTACTGCTCTTGGTTTCAGTATGGTCTTCCCAGCACTGAGGGGTTTGGAAGGGGTCTCCTAGAGGGCTGGGAGGACTCTGATGAGGAGGATGATGATGAGGATGAGGATGAGGACTTCTCAGAAATGTCAGGAGAGGAGTCTAGGGTTTTTCTCCTTGGGTACATGGACCCTTGACCTGAAGAGGATGCCCTACCTCTCTTAGCAGATACAGACCCTGGCTGCTCAGCAGGATCATGTCGACGCTTTGATCTCCTTTCAGTGGAAGGAACCTCATCCGCTGGAATTGGTCTTGCAGAGGCCCTTGATTTGGCTCCACGGCGAGAATGCTGCTTTGGTGCCATGAGAGCAGAGTGGAATCAGGTGATGGAGAGAGAGAGGAATGAGAGAAATTGGGTGGAGATGAGATGGAGGAGAGAAGAGATGGAGAGAGTTCAAAACCCTTGCCGGAAACCAGAAGAATGCCCACCGTCGGGTAGACCTGGAGAAGAAGAAAGGGGGTTTTGGATAACCTCCCCCGCAGGAACAACATGCTCTTAACCGGTGCCCATGGTTTAAATGAGTCTGGCAGGGGTCAGTGTCGACACTAGAGGAGATTAGTGTCGACCTGACTCAAAGTGTGTCGACACTAGATGGGTAGTGTCAACCTGGCTTGATGAAAAATTTGGATTTGAGTAGGAAAAATTATGTGACTTTTGGGACATCTTTAAATGATAATCAATGGGAGGAATAATCATTTCAAGGATATTTAAGAGACTAAAAAATTCATTTGTTAAATTTTGCAAAAAGTTCAACACAATTCAAGTTTTACATAATGTCCAACAGGATATGAGCATTCAGAGACTTGAGTCATTAAAATGATAATTTGAGGAATATACAACATTTAACAATCAACTACACACTACCATATTCTTCAATTCCAAAGAGATAAAAAAAAATCTTTTAGACTGAAGACAAGTGTGTTGAAAGTAAACATTTTTTTTTTAAAGAGCAACTTGATGATGGATAAGAGTGATTCTTTAGAATAAATTCTCCAATGACATATATATTTTGTTTTAAAATGAACTATCAAATGAGATATATTTTGTTCACTCAAGAACTAATACTTTTTACACACTATAGTCCCTGGATACTGAAGATTTATCCATGATCAAGTCTCAAAGGGGTAAATGATGACCTTTTGACATGAAAATATACGTTTTTTAGACGCCAATATTTCCAGTTACTCAGTCATCATAAAAAAGGAATAGGATATATTCATTTTACTTTTCATTGATTTTTGAATTGTAAACCCCTTTGAACAGAGATAGCATTAGTGCCTCATGACATACATGGCACTTCATTCATTGTGAAGGTGTGCAGTTTCTCAGCACATGTGCCATTGCTCTGTGGAATTGACAAATTTTGGAGATTTTTGGCGAAAAAGATATCATCTATATCCAACATCAATTGCAAACAAAAGCATGTTTAACTTCAAGGTACACATTATACTTCAGTCTTAGAAAGAGATTTGAATTTCTATAGTTTTGAAGAATATAGGTGAGAGTTGACAAATGAATGTAGTAGATCATCAAAGGATCATTTTGAGACTCTAGACTCCTGAATGAGGACATCATGCAAGGAAATTGATGTAATGTTAGAAAAGTTTTGAAATTTTCAAAATAAATGACTTATGAATTCTCTAGCTCCCCCTGAGATAAGAATTTCAACCACTTTTCATCAGAATAAAGATATGAAGTTTTGAAATCAGGAATAATTCTCTTTAAACAATAAAAGCTCCCCCTCAACAATTGCATTTTCATTTCTTGGTACTTGGCGGAGACATATACTCTCGCATAGTGAAAGTGTCCAGACAAGCATAACTTGTCCTTCTCCAAATCACCATTTGATATACCAAGAAGTTCAACACAATTTGAGTTGAAGAATTCATTGTCAAAAGGAAATGGAATTGAAAAGGAGAGAGATATGACCAATATGAATCAAGGAAGTAGAAGATTCTGAAGATGCAAAGAACTCCCCCTTAGAGGATGCCTAACACTCAACCCAATCCTAATGGACACTTACAAAGACCAAGTTCTCTCCTTAAGGATGAGAATCTACTGTCAGGAAGGGGTTTTGTGAAAATGTCAGCAATTTGTTTTCAGTTTCTATGAAGTGGAGTTCAAAGGATTTCTTTGCTACCTCATCTCTCAAGAAATGATGTCTAATTTCAATATGCTTAGTTCTGGAATGCTGAATGGGGTTTTTAGACAGATTTATTGCACTTGTGTTATCACAGAGGATGGGAACACAACTAAGTCTTGGTTATAATCAAGAAGTTGATGTTTCACCCAAAGAATTTGGGTTCCACACCTACCAGCAGCAACATACTCAGCCTCTGCAGTTGACAGAGCAACTGAATGTTGCTTCTTAGAAGCCCAAGAAATTAGGCACCCACCTAAGTATAAACACAAGCCACTAGTGTTTTTTCTATCTAATTTACAACCAGCATAATCAGCATCACAATAGGCAATTAAATCTAACTTGCAATTAGCAGGATACCAAATTCCTAAATCACATGTTCCAACAAGATATTTGAAAATTCTTTTAACAGCTAACATGTGACTTTCTTTAGGATTTGATTGAAATCTAGTAGACAAACACACATTAAATTGAATATCAGGTCTAGAAGTTGTAAGATAAAGTAGAGAACTAATCATACCTCTGTAGGTCTTTTGTCTACTGACTTACCATTTGAGTCTTCTTCTAGCTTAGCATTAATAGCAATTGGTGTGTTTGAATGCTTGAGATTTTGAAAGTCAAACCTTTTCAGAAGTTCTTTGACATACTTGGTTTGACTAATGAAGATCCCCTCATGAGTTTGGTTAACCTGCAATCCCAAGAAAGATTTTAGATCTCCCATTAAACTCATTTCAAATTCATTTTTCATTTGATTGGAAAATTCATTACACAGGCCTTTATTGGTTGATCCAAATATTATGTCATCAACATAAATTTGGACAATAATTATTTGACAATTGACTATTTTGTGAACAAGGTTTGATCAACAGTTCCTCTAGAATATCCTTTTTCAAGTAAAAGGAACTCAAACGGTCATACCAAGCTCTTGGAGCTTGTTTAAGACCATAGAGAGCCTTATTAAGCTTGAAACATGGTTAGGATGTTTTTCACTTTCAAATCCAGGAGGCTGTTCAACAAAAAATTTTCCTTGATATATCCATTTAAAAATACTTTTAACATCCATTTGATAAACTTTAAATTTCATGGAGGATGCAAAAGTAAGGAAAATTCTAACTGCTTCTAGTCTAGCTACATGGGCATATGATTCTTCAAAGTCAATTCCAAACTCTTGGTTGTACCCCTTTGAAACTAGCCTAGCTTTATTTCTTATGACATGACCAGATTCATTCAGTTTATTTCTGAAGACCCATCTAGTGCCAATGACTGTTTGGTCACTAGGTCTAGGTACTAATTCCCATACTTGATTTCTTTCAAATTGATGAAGTTCATCATGCATGGCATTAATCCAATCAGAACTTGATAAAGCTTCATCAATTGACTTGGTTCAATCTTGGAAATTAGAGCTAGTGGATCTTCTTCAATGGCATGCTGGAACGAAGATCTAGTCCTAACTCTATCATGCAAATTGCCAACAACATTATCTAATGGGTGATCTCTCAAGATTCGATGTTCAGAAATTACCTGTTGAGGGGTATTCAAATTTGGAGCAATGTTACCTGTTCCACTTGAAGATGGTGAATTGTTGTTCAAGTTCTCACCACAGTCTTTAAGCTCCTCAACAGTTGGAGAAGAGTCCACAATAAAATCATCCTCTTCATTGTCTTGAATTTCCCTGCAAGATTTAGAACTATTAGTTGAAAAAGAGTTTTCATCAAAATGATATGTGGAGATTCTTCAACATTTTTGTTTTTGAGAATGTACACTCTGAAAGCTCTTGACACTTCTGAATAGCCAAGGAAGATGGCTTCCTGACTCTTAGCATCAAACTTGTCAAGATTTTCTTTATTATTGATGTGTACATAACATTTGCACCCAAAGATTTTAAATAGGAAACAGTTGGCTTTTTGTTTTTCAATAATTCATAAGGGGTTTTCTTGATTTTTGGTCTGACCAATGCTCTATTGAGAATGTGGTTTGCTGTATTTACAGCCTCAGCCCAGAAGGATTTGGGCAAATTACTCTCAAGGAGCATGGATCTAGCCATTTCCACAAGAGTTCTGTTCTTTCTTTCCACAACTCCATTTTGTTCTGGAGTTCTTGGTGAAGAAAACTTGTGGAAAATTTGAAATTTAGCACATAAATCAGAAAAGGATTGGTTTTCAAATTCTCCCCCATGATCAGTCAAAATATTTTTGATTTTATAAGAAAAGTTTGTTAGGGCAGTGGTACAAAATTTCTTGAATTCAAGGCAAGTATCACTTTTGTGGGACAAAAAATAACCCAAGTAAATCTAGTAAAATCATCAATGATTACAAACCCATATCTCTTGCCACTTAGACTTTGAACTCTTGTTGGGCCAAACAGGTCCATATGAAGTAGTTCTAGTGGCCTAGATGTGAGTACCTCATTGAAGGTCTTAAAAGATTTCCTTGTTTATTTTCCTTGGGCACAGATCCCACAAACTTGATTTTCAACATTTGAGAAAGATTCAGGAAGACCCTTAACCAGATTCAGCCTTAACAATTTATTTAAGGTTCTGAAACTTGCATGGCCAAGTCTTTTGTGCCAAGTCCATGCAATTTATCTTTATTAGCAACAAAGCAAAGATTTTCAGAGAAGTTTTTATTAAGGTCGATCATGTAAACATTGTTTTCCCTTTTTCCACAAAATTTTTATCTTATCAGTTGATGAATCAATGATCTTACAGAAATTGAATTCAAACACAACTTTGTGACCTTTGTCACATAGTTGGCTAATACTTAACAGATTGTAATCAAGACCATCAACTAATAAAACACTATCAACAGAGTTTGAGGAAGTTTGACCAACCTTTCCAGATCCAATGATCTTTCCTTTATTTTTACCTCCAAAAGTTACTGAACCTCCCTCCTTCTCCAGCAGGAAAGAAAATTTGGCTCTATCTCCAGTCATATGTCGTGAACACCCACTGTCAAGGACCACACATTTGAATTGGGTGCACGACCTTCCTGCAAATCAATTAGTGGAGAGAAGATTTTGGTACCCAAACAGAGTTGGGACCATCAGAAAGTTTGAACACTGTTAACAGATCTTTTCTCACCCAAATTTGACTTATTTTTAATTTTTGTTTTATTACTTTGGTGTTCTCTGTCTTTTTCACTTTCTTCTTTCCTTTAGAAATGAAAACACCATTGTTTTTGTTTTGATAGGAGGAGTAGTTTTGATTTGAGAGTTTTGATAAGGAGGTGGAATCGAAGGATTTTGTTGGTACATCAGAAAATTTGGATAGAAAAATTGGGGATGATACCAACTTGGGTTATGATACCATTGGCTCCAAGAATTAGTCCAATCAGCTTGATATGCTGTCTTGGAGGTCCAAGGTTCTTCATTAATGACTTCCTTTGACTTTTTCTTATTTTTCAGATTTTTATTTGAATTTTTTATTTTGTGGTTTGTCTTGGTGGATGTTGAGCAGGTCGACCTGTCCTTGACTGGTGTCGACACAACAGCCACATAAGCCTTCTTCTTGTGGACTGGTGTCGACCTGTCAGGTGACTGTGTCGACCTGGTTGCCTTGTTTTTGTTCTGAGTTTTTGGACTTTTTGGTGTTTTGCTTGATTTTTGTTTGATTTCACTGTTTTCAAGACTAGGACCTTTGACAAATTTAATTAAGGATGCTTTATCCTTTTTCTCACCAGATTTATCTTTCTTAGTTTTTTGTTTGTTAAATCCTTGTCCATGAGAGATTGATTTCATGTTTGTTCCCAGCAAGGCCTCCAGATTATCTTTACCATTTGTAAATATTTCACTAACTTCATCCTTTTGTTTTAGCTGGTTTTCCAAGATTTTGATTTCTTCAATCTTTTGTTCTTTGTCTTGGTTTTCTTTTTCCAGCTTTTTAGATAGTTCTTTGAATTCATTGGTGGCCTTTTGAGAAGCTAGCTTAAGTTCATCAATCACATTCAAAAGATTTTCCTTTTCTTCATTTAACTATATTACTTCATTTTCAAGTTCACAAATTCTTTTGTTTGAAGATTGGTTATGATAAATGTTTTCAATTTTCTTTTTGATGTGTTTGTTTTCTTTTCTCATTTCAGAGTATTTTTCTACTAATTCAGCATATGCATCCTGCCAATCTTCAACTGTAAAGTCTTCAAAAGTTGTGCTTACCTTTCCATCCGAGCTATTTGCCATGAAGCATATCTCCTCACTTCCAGAGCTTGAGGATTTTTCTTCTTCTTCTTCTTCTTCACTTGACTCTTCATCAGACCAAGTGGCTACCATGGCCTTTGGCTTCTTGAATTTGTGAATTTTCTTGTGCTTCTCCTTCTTATTTTCAGGACATTCTCCCTTCATATGACCTGGCTTATTGCACCTATAACAAATGACATTGACGTCAGATTTCTGATTCATATTTGAGTTAGCGTTAGAAGAGGAAATATTTCTTTTACCTGATGGAAATTTCTTTTTCCCTGAGAATTTTTATTTTCTGTATTTTAGGAATTTCTTGAATTGCCTGGTCATGAGGGCAAGCTCATCCTCATTGGACTCAGACTCATCAGAACTTGTTTTCTCTTGGTTTTTGTCTTTGTTACTTGACGAGGCCTTTAATGCTACTGGCTTGGTTATGATTATGTGTTCCTCATTTCTCTTTAGATTAATTTCATATGTCATTAAGGATCCTATCAACTCATCCAAAGAAATTTTGGACAAGTCTTTAGAATCTTCAATGACAGTGGCCTTTGTGTGCCAAATTGAAGAGAGTGAGCGTAGAATCTTTCTTACCAAGTCAGCATCCGTATAGTCCTTACCTAAGGCCTTCAGTCCATTGACTATGATCATAAACCTGGCAAATATTTCAGAGATTGTCTCATTAGACTTCATCATGAACAATTCATATTCAGAGACAAGTATGTTAGCCTTGGTTTCTTTAACCTGTGATGTTCTTTCATAGAGTAACTCGAGTTTATCCCACATCTCTTTGGCAGACTTGCACATTGAGATTCTCGAGTACTCTTTAGGGTGAACAGCACATTGAATCATGTTCATTGCACTATAATTCAATGTAGCTCTTCTTATCTGTTCCCTAGTCCAGGTTTCTTCCTCTCCTTGGTTTTCATAGGGTCCTACCTCTACTACTTTCCAATTTCATAGTTTTGGGCCCTTAGAAACACTTGCATTCTATTTTTCCAATATGAATAGTTCGTTTCATTAAAGAATGGTGGCCTATTTATGGAATGACCCTCACTATGAATCCCTGGACTCCATTTAATTAAAAGATGGTGCAAAGAAGGAAACACTTAACAAGCAAACAATCAAGCAAACAAATCACACAAAGTACTCAGAAATCACTCAGATCAAATCAGATCAGATGTAAACCTGCTCTGATACCAATTGAAGGATCGATAGAAGGTGTGGACAAGATCTAGAAGTGGGGGGGGGGGGGGGGGGGGTTGAATAGATCTAGGCCAACTAATGCGGAAGCTAAACCAGTTTTGAAAACCTTTGAATCAGAGATAGATTAAAAGCAAATTTCACAGATCTGAGAAGATATTAAGTGAGTTAAAACAATTGGAGAGTGAAACCAGGTTGATTAGATAGATTCAAACGATCCTATGCATTCATCTATCGAAGAGTAATTTCAAACCACAAAGAGACCAATGCACAGAGATTTTTAGGTGGTTCGGAAATCACACCATGTGACTCCTACATCCACCCCTCACACACAGTGAGGATCCACTAACAACCTGGGTAACACAACCCACACAGGAGCCTGACAACTCCACAAGTGAGTTAGACAACTCACACACTACCTAGAGCAAGACTACTCTAGACTCTGAGCAAGACTGCTCAACAACCCAACTTGAGTGCGACGACTCAACGACCTGAGCACATAGGCTCACAACCACTTGCTAGAACAAAAACAATAAGATGCAGATCCTCTAGCAATGATCTGATCTATTAAGGCCAATTCAAGAAGGTTGGTGCAACAGATTATGCACAACTTCTAGAATAGCCAGGAAGAGACAAGAAAGACTTTAGACTCTAGTTGACAGTTCTTGTTCTTCAAGAAAACTCCCTTGTAGAGGCCGAAATGGAAGAATCTTGATCACTTGAAGTCCCTTGGCCGATGCTCTGCACTTTTGATCTTGGGATCTTCCTTAAGAGCTTCACAATTGCAGGCTTCTACTTGATCTGCTCCTTTGAAGTTGATGCTAGTACTTCATGTTGATCAGACTTCGATCCTTGTGCTTGGAGAAGGGTGAATTGAGGTGTGGAAGCACAAGAGAGAGCAAGAACAAGGAGGAGAGACTCTATGGCCGCCGCTTGGAGGTTTCTGGAGGCTCTTATGAGATTCTCTTCTGGGATGAGTGCCCTTAAGGAGGGTATTTATACCCTAAATATCCGAAAGATACCCTTGGGGTACGTGGGCACATGATCCAAGAATGATCTGACATCTCCCTGGGGTGCCACGTGTCCAGGAGGAATCTTAAGTCACAGAGATTCCGGAGTGTGTCGACCTGCCCTTCGGGTGTGTCGACACACTATCCCAGACTGGCAAAACAGTTCCCTGGAAGAGGTCTCTAGTGTCGACCTGAGATGAGGTGGTGTCGACCTGCTGTCCCTGACAGCAAAACTGGCCTTTTGGGAACGCTATCTAGTGTCGACACTGCCTGATTTGGTGTCGACCTGAGTTTGGGTGGTGTCGACCTGAGATGGACTCGTGTCGACCTGAGATGGACTTTTCTTCACATTTCTGCCTTTGTTCTGAACCATTGTGTCGACACCAAGGATGGTTGTGTCGACACTACCTTTGCAGAAAATGTTTGTTCCTGAGAAAATAAACACATAAATCATTAGATAAATAAATTATCATGAATATCAATGATAAATGTGCTTGGAAACATGCTTTTTGAATATTGTAATTTCAGGTGATGTATTTTACATGTTCCAATGGTTATGCATTAAAATCACAACTTGTCATCATCAAAATATGAGGAGAAATGAAATATTTTCACACTCAACCCAACACTGATAGCACGGACTTCACAGCTTCATCAGGAATAGATGGCCCTAAAGGCCCAGACTCCTCTGCAGAAATAGGCTCTGATGGCCTGGCAATCTCTTCTTCTTCAGCTACCTCAGAAGGCTGAGGAGCAGGTGGTGTGGGAGCAAGAGGTGCTGATGCCCTTACCTCCTTTAAAATATCTAATAACATGGTCTTCATGCTTCCCATTTCCTTATTCAACGACTTTATTGCATTCTTTATCATTGCCATTTATTTTGCTGCTGAAGCCTGACTCATAAAAATAGAGGTAACATCCGATTGCACAGAGCAAAGTATTTCTCCTTGGGCATCTAATCTTTCTATCACAAGCTTCAAGTTAATAACAAACCTCTATCTCTGTGGCCTCTGATGAGGTGCTTCTGTAAGGAGAGGGATCTCTGAAGCAACTTCCTTTCCCTTCTCACTGGCTCTAGCAGCGGGCTCCTCATAATCAGCATGTTCATCTGAGTCAGAAGAACTGGCAGTCTTACCTTCTCTGAATTGATTTACTGAGGGGTTTTTAGTATTCTCCCCCTGAGGCTGAGCTTCCTTTTCACCCAATTTCTCCCCTTCAGCAGGGGCATCCTCCATAGGTGCATCATCTTGGACTACTGTTGCTAGCTCCTCTTGAATAGGAGCATCTTCCATCTGAATATCATTGTGGGCTGATGCCACAGGTTCATCTTCCGGATCTTGCTCCCCCAAAGCAGGAGCATCTTCCAAAATAGTCTTTTCAATGTGGCCTGGTGCCACAACATCTTGTGCTGCTGGTTCACTGGGCCTCTCAGGCTCCCCCTAAGTGCTAGAAATGGATTCAAGCACATCTCTAAGAATGGATGCCACAATAGTGGTGGGGTTTAGTTCTTCAGAGGTTCCTTCAACTGGCACATATTTTCTAGAGGAATCTCATCAATTAGGCAGCCAGTGAACACGAATTCTTCTACTCTGGCCTCTGCTGCTAATGGTTGTTCTGGTGCTATTGGTGTTACTGTTTCTTTTGCTAGTGCTGCTGCTGTTACTTCTTGGACTTCTTGGGCTTCGCCTATGATGGCCTCACCCTCAGCCATTGATGTCTTGGTCCATACACCGTTTACAACTAAAAATCCGTTCTTCCTTAAATTCTTGCTACGGATAGCCTGCCCCATCTTTTCTACTACTGCTCCAGACAAGTTAATGCCAAACGGTTGAAAGATCTTGGTGAGCAGATGAGCATAAGGCAGGGACACATTCAATTTCTTCTTCGTGTCCCAAACCTGAGCATGAGCAAACTTCATTCGCTCCAGGATCACCTCGGCCATGTTAATCTCCTGGTTCTGGATTGCCCAGAACATCATGTCCGAGTCCGCCTTTATACAAGTCGAAAAGGTGGCACTCCTAGGGACCAAGATTTGACAGATTATGAAATGCAATAGGCGATTAAATGCATTCATTTGGTTTATGTCCAATTTCCCATCCTTCAGTCGGAACTCAGGACCTACAATCCCTAACCCTTCTCCTGAATGTCCATAGTGTGGACTCCACTGTGACCGGTGGTGCAAACTCCAAATAAAGACTCCAAGAGCTCATAGGGGATTCTAATTTGGGTACCTTTGACAGATGATGTCAAGGACCCATCCTCCTCCGTCTTCAAGCACACATAGAATGCTTTGACGAGGTCTGGGTAACTTACCCCTGATAGAGTTGCTAACTTTGACGACTTCATCTTTTCCATTGCAGCAATCACATTCCCCATGCCATTCTTCTGCAAATCTGCAATATCTATAGCTTTGTTTCCACAGAGCTTTGCCTTCACAGAGGTGAACCTTTCTTGCTATACTGCTGTGAGGAACTCAGCTCAATAGCCCCCGACGCTGCCGGAAACAACAGATGCGGCCATGGATTTGAACTGGGAAGGTTTCTGGACGATTGTGATGAGGAAAGGAACAGAAGCCCTCAAGAAATTTCTCGCGGGAAGGAGTTTGGAGCTACAAATCTCAGAGAGAGACAGTGCCGAAGTCGATAGGGTATCACCTCAGGCAGGTAGAGGGAGATGAAGGCGGGATGTGAATCGTTGCCACACATATTTCGGGATATATCAAAAGAGTAAAGTAACTTTTCAAAATGGAGGCGGTATGATGGCAGAAAAGGACAAAATGACCAGTTCGATGGGAATAAATTCATTTAAAAATTACGAACCGTCAAGGATATTTAAACAAGCAGGCAACATTTGGAATTTTACTTAAATTCAAGGAGGAAAAATAATTGATATTGTGAATACTAATATCTCAGTTTTATACCGATGATTCTTTCACAATTTACACATGCCTAATTCCCTCCTAAGAGAAGTAAATCTCTCTTCAGGTAAGGCCTTTGTGAAGATATCTACTTGAAAGATGTGCGGAGTTATACAATATGGTAATCTAGAAGGGGGGTTGAATAGATTACTATCAATTAAAAATATAACGACCTTCTTTTTAGTGGAAACACAGACTTCCGATACTTCAAATAGAGGTTAAACCAAACTGAGATGTGTGTTAGTTGTAAGTGGATAAAATAGCAACTTATCTAGCATGTGAAAGATCAACGTGCCTACCAAACATCTAGCGTGAAACGTTCAAGCCACAGACATGATGGTTTAAGGTGGTTCGGAGTACACAACTTGTGTATCCTACATCCACCATCCACATACACACGCAGAAAGACTACTTATGAGCAAGTTCACTCGCTACAACACACACACTCTCACGTAATCTGATGTAAACCACGATCAGAACAACGTGACAATCGTGAATCAAGCACAAGGATGCTTGACTCAACAACACACTCACACAGATATGAAAAACAAAGATAAAGAAGAATTTAGGGTTGAGATTTCAAATCCTGATGTAGAACTCTTCAGATGATTAACCTGATATACTTCAAGCTTCGCCTTGACAAGCATCAGTTGATGGAGAAGCTTGAGAGATGGACAATCTGGCTTCAATCTCGTTCAAAAGATGTCTCTTTGGTTGCCTGGATGAACGGTTGAAGCAGAGCAGCAGAAAGATCTTCTCTCTTGAGACTTGGCTTAGGGTTTGAATTGTGGCTGCTTCTTCACGAAAATAACTCCAAAGAGTTCCTTTTATATGGGTTTTCAAGTATGGAGAGTCGTGGTAAAAGGAAACACCCAAGTCGGAAACATATGAAGATCTCGTATTGAGATTTTTCTCTTCTTCTGTCGACAGCAAGAAGTTCATCTGTCGACAGATGTAGACAGAATTGAAAAAGGCAGAAGACTGGCTTTCTGGGAGATAGTTCCCTGTGTGGATCTGTTGACAGGCGATTTGAGTCTGTCGACAGGCACACCTTGCCAGGTGCCTGTGTGTTCTATCTGTACAGATCTGTCGACAGGCATCAGTGGGGCTGTCGACAGGTACACCTTGCCAGTACCCTATGAGATCTGTCTGTGTAGGGCTGTCGACAGGCATCTTGGGTGCTGTCGACAGGTACTTGTCTTTTGTGCTTTTCTTGATCTTTTTGCTCTTGTTTTGGTACATTGTCTTGCATGCAATATCACCTACATTTAAAACATTGTTAGTGAGATAATGTGAACATTTAGATAATCAAATTAAACATGTGATTCTTGACTAACATTTGCTTGACTTGTCATTCTTATCATGTTTCACACATACATATCACATAAAATTGTATTGTGCATGAAATACTCATTGATTGCTCATCATCAAAAACAAACATCTCAATTATGAATACATGTAAACCCAACATTCTCCCCCTTTTTGATGATGACAAAATTTCAATTAATGCACATTGTTGTTTCTCCCCCTTTTGACAACATCCAAAAAGACATGTCATGCACACATGAATAGAGCAAATAACTATGATTCTCATTGAAGTGGCAAGCATTACACACGGTTACAAGATGTAGTGACAACATGACAAAAAGAAATGTAAGGAAGAATAACATGACCAAGAAAGCAAACTAGGACATCAAGAACAAGACTATGACCATAACTATGACCCAAACACAGTAGACACCTAAACTCTCTAAGCAGCATCATTGCCAGGCGGTGCAGATGCCTGAAGAATCTCTTGAATCTCTGTGGAGAGTCTAGTAAGTCAGAGCTGAAGCTGGACTTGAGTATCAGCTATGGCTTCAATGCTCGTATCAACAGTGTCCAATCGAGCATTTAGGTGCTCAAAGCCTGTGGTCATCTGAAGTTGCATCTGTGCCATTTGAGCAGTGATGAAATCTCGAAGAGATAGCTCAGTAGGCACTTGGTCATCAGCAGTATCTTCATCTTCATCTCCCGGAGCATCTATTGGCTCGGACAGGGAGTCTTCATTATCATCCGCACCGGCCTCAGCAACGTCATCTTCTTCATCATCCTCAACAATTGCTGGTCCCTTACCCTTGAGTTCTTTGGACACAACCCCATCAACCATTTTGTAGCCCATTCGGTGAGCAGCAGTGAGATCAAAGGAGCTACGAGATTTGAGGTTGGTCATCTCTTCTTTGGAGATTTGGATGCCAAGGAACAAGAGAAGAGAAGTGATTGGACATGCATAAGGCATAGACCTATTGGAATTGCGAAGGCATACCGGATGTGAGAGAGTAAAAGGAGTGGTAGGTTGACTTGTTCACATTTAAGGAATGAGTGAAAGAGGGATTTTGAATGGCAGTCACAAGTTCCCGACTACCATCCTTGGGGACGATGATGGTGGTAAAGATATGATGGTTGAGACGATGAAGAGGAGAGAAGGAGTTGGCATTCAGTTGCACACGATTTTTAGATGAATCGTATGGCTGCCCAGTGATGAGTGTATAGTACTCAGATGCCAATGGGTGATGTTGCATGATATCAAGGCCAGTATTTGGAATTTGAAGTGCAACAGAGAAAATATTAGGAGTGAGCACAAACGGGGTGCCTTTCACCTTGGTGTAAAGATCACCTTGAGCAGTTTCCCGGAGATTGTTGTAGAACTCCGTCACAGTGGTGGGAGAGTACCGCGTGTGAGAATAGCATAAGGGAGACCACCCATGGGTATCAAAAAAAGGCAGCAACCCGAGAAACATGTCGTCCAAAGACCTGAAATCAACATATCTGGGCTGCACGAACTTGGTGAGGGTGCCATGAACATTGAGAAGTTGTAGATTCGGAGGAATGACAAGTTCTGGCAGTCGATCATCCCGATGCTTCGTCCGGCGCTCGGTGTGAGCCCTGGAACCCTCGCCTGCTTGGGGAGAATGAGGACGACGACGGGAGACAAGCTTCTTGCTTTTGGGAGCCATCAGAAAGAGAGATCTCGGAGTAGAGAGGGATGTGAAAGGTGGAAGAAAGCACGAGCAGGAGGTAACACCCGAAGAGGGAGACTCTGCTCTGCGCCCTGGAGAAAGAGGGTTTGTGTGAAGATGGAAGGAGGAGGGAGATTTTGGAAGTGGAAAAGGAAGGAAGGGGTCGTGGGGTCCTTTTAAAGAAAGTGGGAAGGGATTTGAAAGGACTGGAACCCACGAAATCCGCCCTAGATGGCTGCCCGTTGGGCTTCCAAAATTGGTTCTGTCGCCGGCTGTCGACAGGTGAACAGTGCCCTATCGACAGGCACTTGCAGAAAGTGCGCCAGTAATGTATTTGGATAGGATTTTCGAAGGCAATGAGCATCCAATGTGTATATAAGATGAAAATAGGTAATACACATTATAAAATGTCATACCTACTTATGATTAGGACATGTCAAGTATCGACAATGGTGAAGTTATAATATTCCGGGAATCTTGAGGTGTGGCATTTAGAAAACACTGGTCAAGAAGATATGAACATAAAATAACCCCTTTGGATAAAACCGTTGTAGAAAAACATGTTCCTTTGTGGATGATGATTAGATGGTACTTGAAAGTAATGTCTACATGAGCGATTAACAATAAACAACACATTGCCTTTAATGTAAAAACATGGAGGCTACACTCTATTTCTTGCATTGAATTTTGTCTGTGTCAAGTTAATGTGGGAAATGTAGTAATTAGGATCACTGTCACCTTTTGACGTGAAGGTAGACATTTGTGATGCCCGTACCCCCAGTTACTCAGTATGAGTGACCATCATACTATTGTGCAGAGATAATGAGAGGACTTTTTGACGCGAAGACAGACATTTGTGATGCCCATGTCCCCGGTTACTCAGTGATGCTCATCATTGCTCTGCCTTTGTCCCATTTCAAATATTTTTATGAACTTTTGAGTGTTTGAAATAGGTAGCTTTTCTCCCTTTTGTGTTTTTTTTTATTTTTGAACAATCAAGGTCAATGATTATTTAAGGTCAATGGTTAATGTAAAATATTATGTTCAAAAACCTTCTTACTTATCAAACCATTTTAGAAACATGATAATCCACAAGAGAGTTATTCAAGTGAGTTAGGTTAAAATCATTAGATTTGATCAATGTTGTCTAGATGACACAACCTAGACTCAAGCACAAAATACTAAATCAAAATCATTGTGATGTGGACAATGTCAGTGAAATTATGTGAATGTGAAAGATTATAACATAAGTAAGCACCAATTTACACCTTAGATACATCAGTTAAGCATGGTCATGAAGAATGTTGAGACAGGACAAGCAAAACTCAGCAAGAGGTGCATCTGTCGATAGCCCTTTGGTGCCTATCGACAGATTCAGACAGTATGAATGAACTGAGTTCAGGTGAATGGAATCTATCGACAGGTACAAAAGGATCTGTCGACAGATGTGAACAGACTGAAGAATGATGAGTTTCGGAACTGTGCCTAGCTGTCGACAGCAGAAGAGGTGGCTGTCGACAGATGCACACAAGGTGCATTGTCTTGGTTCTGTGAAGGCATATCTGTCGACAAGATGTTTGGGGCTGTCGACAGGGGCTTTGAAACTTCAGATTTAAGGCTTTGAATTGAGAGTGATGTGAACCAAAAGATTGAGGGATAAATACACATTGAATATGAAGGGTATCCCATATGAATTTCACTCACCTAGCCTTAACTTACTCCCCATAGTGTGTGCATGTGAAGATTCAACACACAATCAACTCAAGACACATTTGCTCAAGTTTAGCAAGCAATTGCAGACAAGTTCATGAATAAGGACAGACCATTAAACAAAAATCCATTTGTGTGCAAAAGTGAATAGGCAAATTGAAAAGAATCCACATACCTAATTCAAAGTAGATGACCCTGATTTGCAACTTGACTATGGATACGTGGCGGAGAATGTTTTCTTACGCATAATGAGAGTTTCCAAACAAGCATAACTTGTTCTTCCACAGATCACCATTTGATATACCTCATAGTCGTCGCACACAAAGACCATATACATTAAAGTTTGGTATGGGCTTCATTGCATTTTGCACAATCCTAATTCTCTTCGCAATGATGTGAATCTATCCTCAGCCAATAGTTTTGTGAAGATATCAGCTAATTGCTTATCAGTGGGTATGAAGCTAAGCTCTAAGGATTTGTTGGCTACTTCATCTCTCAAGAAGTGATGACGAATCTCAATGTGTTTTGTCCTAGAGTGTTGGACTGGGTTCTTGGAAAGATTGATGGCACTAGTGTTGTCACATAAGATAGGTGTGCATCCAATGTCAATATTGTAGTCAGACAATTGACTTTTTATCCACAACACTTGAGCCGCACAGCTCCCTGCAGCAACATACTCTGCCTCTACAGTGGAGAGTGCAACCGAGTGTTGCTTCTTAGATGCCCACGAAACTATGCAACCACCAAGTAATTGGCAGTACCCACTAGTGCTTTTCCTGTCTATCTTACATCCAGCATAATCAGCATCATAATATGATATCAGGTCAAAACTACTTCCTGCTGGATACCAAAGACCCAAATCATACGTACCTGAGAGATATCTGAATATTCTCTTAACTGTGACCAAATGGCTTTCCTTTGGACTAGATTGATATCTAGCGTAAAGGCAAACACTGAATTGTATATCGGGTCTACTTGCAGTAAGATAAAGGAGTGAGCCAATCATACCTCGGAATTACTTTGCATCAACCGGTTTACCTTTCTCATCATTTTCCAATTTTATGCTTGTGCTCATGGGTGTTGAAGCAGGTTTGGCTTGCTCAAACTGAAAATGTTTTAGAAGCTCCTTAACATATTTCTCTTGATTAATGAAGAAGCCATCTTCATGTTGCTTCACCTGCAAACCAAGAAAGAATTGAAGCTCCCCCATTAGACTCATCTCAAATTCACTGTGCATATGTTTGGAAAACTCCTCACACAGTGATGGTTAGTGGAACCAAAGATAATGTCGTCCACATAAACTTGAACAACAATTATGTGATTGCGAACTTTCTTAGTAAATAGAGTTTAGTCCACTTTACCTCTTGAGTAGTTTTTACTCACCAAAAAGTTGCTCAGTCTGTCGTACCAAGTTCGGGGTGCCTGTTTCAAACCATAGAGAGCCTTGTGCAGTTTATAAACATGGTTGGGCATTTTAGTATTTTCAAAACCGGGTGGTTGAGAGACATAGACGTCCTCTTTTATATAGCCATTCATGAAAAACGTCCATTTGAAAAAGTTTGAACTTATGTGAGCATGCATATGCCAATAAGATTCTTACTGCTTCGAGTCTAGCTACAGGGGCAAAAGATTCCTCAAAGTCCACTCCAAATTCTTGATTGTATCCTTTTGCTACCAGTCTAGCCTTATTTCTCACCACTTTACCCTCTTCATTTAGTTTATTCCTAAAGACCCATCTTGTTCTTATGACAGAAATTTCAGGGTTTTGGGAACTAAACTCCAGACATTGTTTCTTTGAAATTGACCAAGTTCCTCATGCATAGCATCAATCTATGAATTTTCTTTTAGGGCCTCTTAACATTTTTGGGTTCCACTTGAGAGACAAAAGCCAAATGATCTTGTTCAACTATTTGTCTAGCCTGAGACCTAGTTTGAACTTTATCATTTATATTCCCTAACACATTCTCAAGTGGGTGATCTTTGAAATACCTCACATTAGTGATTGTTGAAGCACCAGGTTGATCTTGGACTTGTTGAAGTTGATCTTGTGGAGGTTGTGTTGGAGGAGGGTGTGCTTGAGGAATTTCATCTTGAGGCTCTTCCTCTTGTGGATCTTCTTCAGATTCAACATCTTATTTTTGAATAGATTTTCGTCATCTTCATCGTTGTACCTGCGAAGATATCCACTTTTATTTTTAGAAACTACTTTAGAATTTCTTTTTTCCTTTGCTTGTAGTTCCTCAAGAGTTCGTTTCTACATCTCTATCTTGAGTCTTGTGAAGGTTTTCAGTGTCAATTTTTGCATGATACTCATCAAAAACAACATGTGGAGTTTCTTCCACAGTTTTATTCTTAACGTTAAACACCCTATATGCTCTAGAGTGTTCTGAGTATCCAAGAAAAATACCTTGATCACTTTTGGCTTCACATTTGTCTAGATCAGCTTTATCATTGTTATGAATAAACACTTTTGAGCCAAAAACTCTGAAATACCCAATACTGGGTTTCTTACCTTTTAGCAATTCGTAGGGGGTTTTCTTTATCAGGGGTCTTACCATGGCTCTGTTAAGAATGTAGCACGAGGAGTTTACCGCTTCTGCCCAAAAACTCCTTGGGAGTTGACTTTCGACCAGAAGAGTACGAGCCATTTCCACCAAGGTTCTGTTCTTTCTCTCCAATACACCATTTTGCTCCGGAGTCCTTGGAGAGGAAAACAGGTGTTCTATTCCTTGGTGCCTGCAAAAATCAGAAAAAGAGTTGTTATCAAACTCTCCCCCGTGATCAGTGCGGATGGAGCATATCTTATTGACATTTCCATGCTCAATCTTATTAAAGAATTCTTCAAAGATTTTTAGTGCTTCATTTTTGTGAGCCAGAAACTTTACCCAAGTGAACCTAGAAAAATCATCTACAATGACAAAAACAAAGCGTTTGCCATTGAGACCTAGTGTTCTAGTAGGTCCAAAAAGGTCCATGTGCAACAATTCATAAGGTTTAGAAGTACTTACCAGTGCATTTGATTTGAAGGATTTCCGGGTTTGTTTTCCCTATGCACATGCATCACAAAAGTTTTCATTCTTATTGAAGGAAATTTCAGGAAGTCCATTTACTAGTTTTAGCCTCATGATCTTGTGCAGGACATTGTAACTTGCATGCCCAAGCCTACGATGCCACAAGGTAAGCTCATCTTGTTTACTTGCAACAAGACACAAATTTTCATTTTCTGGATCATCTAGATCAACCAAATAAATATTGTTACTCCTTTTTCCAGAAAATTTAAGACTTCCTGTTTCCTTATCAACAATTTTACATGAATTTTATTCAAAGACAACTTTATGACCGTTATCGCACAATTGGCTTATGCTAAGCAAGTTATGGTGAAGACCATCAACTAATAGTACATTGTCTATTGAGTTGGAGGCATACTTACCAATCTTACCTGAACCAATGATCTGGCCTTTATCGTTACCTCCAAAAACAACTTGACCTCCGTCTTTTTCCACCAGCAAGCAAAATTTGTCTTTGTGCCCGTCATGTGCCTCGAACAACCACTATTCAGGTACCATTTGTTTTGATTTTGGGCTGCTAGGCATTCTTGCATATGTGGATCAGACAAGAGGTTTTGGTACCCAAATTACTTTGGGTCCCAATGTATCATTCATGCCAAAAAGTAAATGCTTCGGAATCCAAAATTGTTTAAGTTTCAGTTTATTTGGATTGTTCCAGCATTGTTTTGCATTGTGCCCAAGTTTCTTATAGAAATTGCATGATGAAGATTTTTCTAAAACAGTGGGTTTGTTATTCTTAGGAACATGCATGGGCATTTTACCCTTTTGTTGCCTGGTTAGCTTTTCTTTGGAAGCATGTTTCTAGACCTGTCGACAACCCTTCTTGGGGCCGTTGATAGACTTCTTAGTTATGTTAACAGCTGAACTATTTTTCTTGGGTTCCTGTTTCTTACCCTTGGCTTGACCTTCCTGATTCTTAGAAGGCACTTGATTTTTCTGATTCTTAGAAAGGACTTGATTTTTCTGATTCTTGGAAGGGACTTGATAGCTTGTGCTTGGGCTAGAATCAACAAAACAAGTTATCAGAGTCTCTCCCATTTTCTTTTGTTTTACTGGTTGATATCAAATTCCATGTTTTGCAACAAAGATATTTGATCCTAGAATGGCATCAAGATTTTGCTTTCCCTTTACAAACCTTGTTAAATCTTCAGATTTTCCTTTAAGGTCTTTTTCAGCTTGTTCCAACTTATTCTTAGTTTCTTTATGTTCATTTTGAAGAGATTCAAGAGAGTTAGACAGACATTCCTTTTCCTTTTGAATTTCTTGTAGTTTTGTTTTCAAACAGTCCATTTCTTCAATGTGGACTTCCTCATCAATTTTCATCATTTCAATTTCTTTAGTTAAGGCAACAACTTGTTCATCATTGTGTGTGTTATGAACAAGTGAATTGATTTTCTTTTTCAATGCCTTGGTTTCAGATTTGAATTCACAAATTTTTCAAACAGGACAGTGTATGCCTCTTCCCATTCATCAACAATATAAGTTTCAAAGGAAGAGTTTACCTCATTGGAGTCGTCGCTTCTAGCCATTAGACACTGAATTTCTTCATCTCCAGAGACTTCTTGTGCATCCTCATCTTCATCTTCATCACTCAAAGTTGCCAACATTGCCTTGGCTTTCTTGAAGGTGAATTTATCTTTCTTCAACTTTTTCTTGAGTTCGGGGCATTCTCCTCTCATATGCCCTTGTTTCTTGCACTCATAGCATACAATGTTAGATTTTTTGTTAGACTCAAATTTATTTGAGAAATCTTTCTTTTGGAAGGATTTGGAATTACCTGAGCCTTTCCTTTTGAATTTGAGGAATTTTTTGAATTGTCTAATGAGCATGGCTATTTCATCATTTTCACTATCACTAGACGTTTCAGGTTTATCACTTTCCTATTGAGCATCCTTTTTAGATCTAGAGGAACTTTTGGTTGAAGCCTTTAAGGAAATTGACCTTTTTGAGTTTTCTTCAGTTTCTTTCCTTTTCACATTAATTTCATATGTCATCAGGGAGCCAATTAGTTCATCCAATTTCATCTTTGAAATATCTTTTGAATCCTTAATGACAGTGGTCTTAGTGTTCCATGAGGATGGAAGAGACCGAAGTATCTTCCTCACTAAGTCACTTTCTGAGTATTCTTTCTTAAGAACTTTCAATCCATTTATTATTAGCATGAATCTTGCAAACATATCTGAGATAGTTTCATCATTATTCATCTTAAACATTTCATACTCAGAAATTAGCCTGCTTGCTTTAGTTTCCCTTACCTCGGACGTACCTTCGTAGATAAATTCAAGTTTGTCCCACATTTCTTTCGCTGAAGTGCATGTGGAGACTCTTGAGTATTCTTTGGGATGAACAACGCACTGCATTATGTTCAGGGTACTCCAGTTGAGAGTTCCCTTTGCAATCTGGTCCTTCATCCAAGTATCTTCGTCCTCAGGAAGGGTGTATGCTCCTTTGCTGACAATTTTCCATACCTCTAAATTTTGAGCTCTCAGAAATACCTGCATGCGGTTTTTTCCATTAAGTATAGTCAGTGCCATCAAAGAAGGGTGGCCTGGTCACTTAATGTCCCTCGACCATATACCCCTTGTTAGATTCCATGAGATCGAGAATCTCCTAATCGTGAGATCAACCAATTAAGACAGTAAAATGAAGAAACCTCGCTCTGATACTAATTGAAAGATGTGCAGAATTATACAATATGATAATCTAGAAGGGGGGTTGAATAGATTACTATCAATTAAAAATATAACGACCTTCTTTTTAGTGGAAACATAGACTTCTGATACTTCAAACAGAGGTTAAACCAAACTGAGATGTGTGTTAGTTGAAAGTAGATAGTGTAGGATCGAGAAATGATGTGGACAAGATCTAGAAGGGGGGGTTGAATAGATCTAGGCCAACTATTGCGGAAGCTTAGCCAATTTAGAAGAACTCTTTGAATCAGAGACAATTTGAAAATGAATTTCACAGATCTGAAGAGAAATTAAGTGAGTTGTGTAATAGGAGTGTGTGAACAAGTTAATTAGATGTGAATTCGAAAGATCCTATGCATGCATCTAACGCAAGGTAAATTCAAACCACAATCAGACGACTGCACAGAGATTTTTAGGTGGTTCGGAAATCACATCATGTGATTTCTACATCCACCCCTCACACAGTGAGGATCCACTATCAACTTGGATACACACACACTGGAGCCTGACAACTCCACCACAAAGAGTTTTACAACTCAACACAACACCTAGAGCAAGACTACTCTAGACACTTGAGCACAGTTGCTCAACCAAACTTGAGTGCGATGACTCAACCCAGAGCACACAGGCTCACAAACCACTGAGTACAACAACTCACAAACACTTTGCTAGACAACAACACAAGATCCAGATCCTCTAGCTAAGATATGATCTCAAGGGGTTCATTCAAGAGAATTGATGCAATAGACACTGCACAATCTCTAGAACAACCAAGAAGACACAAGGGGAAATGAAAATTGGATTGAAAAGTTCTTGTTCTTCAGAAGACTCCCTTGTAGATGTCGAATTGTGAAAAGGCTTGATCTCTGGAAGTTCCTGGGTGATGCTCTGTAATTTGATCTTCAGGATCTTCCTTGAATTCTTCACAGAAGTCGGCTTCTACTTGATCTGCACCTTGGAGGTTGATCCTATTGTTCCATCTTGGATCAGATCTCCCTTCTTGTGCATGGAGATGATGAATTTGAAAGAAGAGGCAAAAGAGGATGCACGAACAGGGAGGAGAACAGCCTTGCCGCCAAAAAGGTTCTGGAGAACTCTTGGAGGCTCTCTTCTGCTCTCTTGTTGGTTGGATGGCCAATAGGGGACTATTTATAGTCCAAGATACCCAAAAGTACCCTTGGGGGTCGTGGGCACATGATCCAAGGCCGATCCACCAAATCCCTACGGTGCCACGTGTCCAGGAGAAACTTTAAGTCACAAACTTTCCGGAGTGTGTCGACCTGACTTGATCTAGTGTCGACACACTATCCCAGACCGGTAGAAACACTTCCCTGGGAGAGGCCTCTAGTGTCGACCTGAGATGATCTCGTGTCGACCGGCTGTAGCCAACTAACAAAACAAGCCTTCTGGGAGAGGTCTCTAGTGTCGACACCATCTGGTTTAGTGTCGACACACTATCCAGGCCTGTTGAGAGGGCTCACTGGGAACTGGGTCTAGTGTCGACCTGACTTGATCTTGTGTCGACACTACTTGACCATTTCTTCATTTTTTGGCTTAGGGCTTGGAGCATTGTGTCGACACCAGTATGGGGTGTGTCGACACTACCCTTGAAGGAATTGTGTATCTCTGACAAATAAACATATAAATCATTAGTCCATTGATTTATCATGAATATAAGTGATAAATGTGTTTGGAAACATGCTTTTTAAATGTGGTCATAACAGGAGTGGTGCATCTAACATGTTCCAATTATTTTGCATTAAAATCACACCTTGTCATCATCAAAATATGAGGGGAAATGAATTGTATTCACACTCAACCCAACAATCTCCCCCTTTTTGATGATGGCAACATTAAGTTCATATGAAAATTTGAAGTTTCAATGAGATGTGATTTTAAGCTTTTATTTACTCAATCACTCAATTTGAAAAACATTGCTTGGCACTGAGTTATGTTTCATTTCCTTTTTATTCACACTTGTCAAAGACCTTTGAAAATATTTTAGTAACATTTGAAATTTGCACACATTAGAGACACAATGTTACTAGTGATGAACTATTTTCATAAATGGCCAAGTAGCTTGACAGACATCCATTCATACACATTCACATTCATGACATTCATTCAAAACTCAATCACATTCAAGAAAAAAAAATGTTTCTTTTCATTTCAACCAACAAGTGTCATTTCATTCATAAGGATATGTGCATTACAATCCTTCAAAAGGAAATATTTCAGAAAATCTTTACAATCAACCAAAGAGAAAATAATATTCCAAAAGAGACTTTCTTGCTTTCTATCTTTCTCCCCCGTTGACATCATCAAAATAAGAGACATTAAGTAGGAGGAGGAGGAGGAATGGGAAGGAGAGTGGCTTCGATGGACTTAAGTCTGGAGTCCATTGCATGAAGACTTGAATGAAGTTGCTTCTGCATGGTGGAAAGTCCAGTGTGAACAATTTCTTCCAGTCGTTGACTATTATCAGACATGGTATATTGAAGTGAGGACAAGTCAACTGAAGAAGGTTGTGCACTAGAAGATGAACTGCCATGTCCAGACTAGTTGATGTTCTTCAGCTCCTTCTTGAGGTCAGTCATTTCACTGTCAATGTGAGCTAACAGATTTTTCATACTTTCCAGGTCATCAACTAGATGAGCAAAGGATAATCTTGTCTTGGTGATTTGAGTCAGTGTCTCCTTGGTGTTGAACACATCAGCCTTGGAATTTGCCAAAATTCCCTGAAGAACCGTTTCCAACTTATCTTGATGTTCTTTCAGCTCAATAGAAGCATCTGCCAAGGTTCCAATCAACCTATTAAACCTTTGTACTGCATGGTCTGAAGCTGCTTTTTGCTCAATGAATTTTGCAGACATTATATTCTCCAACCTCTGGACCTTCAATTCAAAACTCTCTGTCATTTGCTGAATGGAAATGTTGAGGGCATCAAATTTCTCATTCATAAAGGAATATAATTCTGGTGGCACAGAAGGTTCACCAAAAGCATAGGAGGTTTGAGCTTGAGGTTGGGGAGTGAAGGTAGGAATATCCATGGAAGGATGAATGGGTGAAGAAGTATGAAAAGGAGGAGTGAGAGGTGCATCCTGGGGTAGTTGAACTTCAGTTTTAATTTGAGGCTGATCCTCAGGAGCTAGAGGCTGTTCCTCTGGAATGTGAGGCTGGTCCTCATTAGCTTGAGGCTGGTCCTCATTAGCTGGAGGCTGGTCCTCAGGAGGTGGTATCACTGCCTCTGGAGCCTCAGGAACTGGGGCCTCAACAACTACTGGCCCTCTCCTCACTTAGTCACCCTCAAGCCTGAATCCCATAAACTTTTGAACATGCTTGAAGCAGTAGATGTTGGATTTGGGAATCGACTGAGATTTCTCATTATCTAGAGACACACCGAAATGCTTAAAGACTGGAGTCAAGTGAGCTGCATAAGGAAGAGACCTGTGGAGGTCTTTCCTGGTTGTCTCAGAAATTATTTGGTACATGATGACATGGAGATTGACCTTGATGTTCTTTTTCATGCAATAAATCACAAACCGCTGAATATCCATTAGTCTATCCCTGCCACCACCTTGAGGTGTGTTGATAGTGGTGAGAATGTGATGGGTAAGTCTCAACACAGGTGGAAAGGTGTTTGTGTTGAACTTGGTGACATGTGTCTGCCTGAGATCAGACTCATCAGCTTGCAATCCAGTCAAGATAGTGTAAGCTTCATGAAGATCAAACTCAAATTGTGGTAATCGGCTCCTTCATCTGGAATTTTAAATAGGGTGGCTACTAATTGTGGGCATATCAATCACAACACGTTTGACCTCGGACTTGTAACCGTCATCAGTGCATTCCAAATTCATGTAGAATTCTTGTACAAGACGAGGATAAATGATCCGAAATTCAGAGATAAAGGTAACCAAGTCTGGAATGAGAAGAAACTGTGAATTTCTGGAAATGCAGCTGCTAACTGAGTATCCGTCCAATCAACTGCCCTAGGTTTCAAAATCATCTTCCCTTCACTAACCGACTTGGAAGGGGTGGCCTCAGAAGAGGAAGAGGACGATCCCTCAGAAACGTTAGGAGAAGAAACCAAAATCTTCGACTAGGGTTTGCGGACCCCCTACCTCGAACAAGGATGTCCTACCTCTCTTGGCAGAAGAAGGAGATGCAGAGGAAGGCCTTGGATACTCCGTAGGGTCATGGCGTCTCTTACTTCTCTCAGTAGGAGGTGCTTTATCCGCCGGAATGGGCCTAGCTGTAGCCCTGGACCTTGCTCCACGACGAGGGGCTTGCTTGGGTGCCATGGAAGCAAGAGAGAGTGGAAGAGCAGAGGATGGAACAGAAGGAATGAAGGGAAGAAGAACAAGGATGGGTTGGAGGAGGGAAGAAGGTGGAATGGTTGCCGTTATCAAAGGTGGAAGGCGGCCATGGGGTCGACCTTGCATAGAAAAAGGGTTTCGAAGGTGTAATGTCCCGCAGGAACTAGAATACCCTTAACCGGCCCCACGACTTGAATCACCCTGGGAGGGATACGTGTCAACACTAGAAGAGGGTAGTGTCGACCTGGGCTGAAGTGTGTCGACACTAGATGAAGGTAGTGTCGACCTGGACTGATGAAAAAATTAAGATGTGAGAATGGGAAAAATTGGTGAGCTTTGGGACATCTTTAAAGTGATAAACAATGGGTGGAATTAACATTTCAAGGATTTTTAAGAGGCTTAAAAATTCATTTGTCATATTTTACAGAAATTCAACACAATTCAAGTTTTACACAACATCCAACCGGATATGATCATTCAGTGACTTGAGCCAATAAAATGATAATTTGAGGGATATAATACATCCAACAATCAACTACAAACTACCATATTCTTCAAATCCAAAGAAATAAAAAATCTTTTAGAATGAAATCAAGTGTGTTGAAAGTAAACAAGTTTTTGTAAAACCAACTTGATGATGGATAGGGATGATGCTTTTAAACAATTCTCCTTTGATAGACATTTTTGTTTTTGATTCAAACTATCAAATGTGATAAATCTTGTTCACTCAAGAACTAATACTTTTTACACACTATAGTCCCTGGATACTAAAGATTTACCTATTATCAAGTCTCAAGGGGTAAATGATGATCTTTTGACATGAAAATATACGTTTATCAAATGCCAATATTTCCAGTTACTCAGTCATCATAAAAAATTTTTTTTGAAGTATTTTGATTTTGAACCCCTTTGAACAGAGATAGCAGCAATGCCTCATGATATACATGGCACTTCATTCATTGTAAAGGTGTGTAGTTTCTCAGCATATGTGCCATTGCTTTGTTGAATTATCAGTTTTTTGGAGAGTTTTGTAAAATTGAAATCATTTATATCCAACATCAATTGCAAACAAAGAAATGTTTAAATTCAAGATACACATTATTTTCAGTCTTTGAAAGAGATTTGAATTTCCGTAGTTTTGAAGAATATAGGTGAGAGTTGACAAAAAATATAGTAGATCACTCAAAGAATCATTTTAAGACTCTAGACATCTAAATGAGGACATCATGCAAGGAGATTGATGTAATTCAAGAAGAGTGTTGAATTTTTCAAAAGAAATGACTTGTGAATTCTCTAGCTCCCCCTGAGATGAGGATTCCAACCACTTTTCATCAAACTAAAGATATGCAAGTATTTTGAAATCAGAAATGATTCTCTTTGAACAACAAAAGCTCCCCCTCAACAATTGCATTTTCATTTCTTGATACTTGGCGGAGACATATACTCTCGCATAGTGAAAGTGTCCAGACAAGCATAACTTGTCCTTCTCCAAGTCACCATTTGATATACCAAGAAATTCAACACAATGTGAGTTGAAGAATCTATTGTCAAAAAGAAATGGAAGTGAAATTGAGAGAGATATGAACAATATGAATCAAGAGAGTAAAGGATAATGATGATGCAAAGAACTCCCCCTAGAAAATGCCTAACACTGACCCAAACCCAATGAGAGAGATCAAGAAAATGGACATTTACAAAGGCCAAGCTCTCTCCTCAAAGATGAGAATCTACTGTCAGGAAGAGGTTTGGTGAAGATGTCAGCAATTTGTTTTTCAGTTTCTATGAAGTGGAGTTCAAAGGATTTCTTTGCTACTTCATCCCTTAAGAAATGATGCCTAATTTCAATATGTTTTGTTCTTGAATGCTGAATTGGGTTTTTAGACAGATTTATGGCACTTGTGTTATCACATAGAATGAACACAACCTAACTCTTGGTTATAATCAAGAAGTTGATGTTTCACCCAAAGAATTTGAGTTCCACATCTACCTGCTGCAACATACTCAGCCTCTGCAGTTGATAGAGCAACTGAGTGTTGCTTCTTAGAAGCCCAAGAGATTAGGCACCCACCTAAGTATAAACACAAGCCACTTGTGCTTTTTCTATCTAATTTACATCCAGCATAATCAGCATCACAATAGGCAATCAAATCTAACTTGCAACCAGCAGGATACCAAATTCAATATCACATGTTCCAACAAGATACTTGAAAATTCTTTTAACAGCTAACATGTGACTTTCCTTAGGTTTGATTGAAATCTAGCACACAAACACACACTAAACTGAATATCAGGTCTAGAAGTTGTAAGATAGAGTAGAGAGCCAATCATACATCTATATGTCTTTGGGTCTACTGACTTACCAAGTGAGTCTTCTTCTAGCTTAGCATTAATTGCAATGGGTGTGCTTGAATACTTGAGGTTCTGGAAGTCAAACCTTTTCAGAAGTTCTTTGACATACTTTGTTTGACTTATGAAGATCCCTCATGTGTTTGGTTAACCTGCAATCCCAAGAAAAACTGTAAGTCTCCCATTAAGCTCATTTCAAATTCAGTTTTCATTTGATTTGAAAATTTAGTACACAGGCTTTTATTGGTTGATCCAAATATTATGTCATCAACATAAATTTGGACTGTAATTATTTGTTTATTAACTATTTTTGTGAACAATGTTTGATCAACATTTCTTCTAGAATATCCTTTTTCAAGCAAAAAGGAGCTCAAACGGTCATACCAAGCTCTTGGAGCTTGTTTAAGACCATAGAGAGCCTTATGAAGCTTAAAAACATGATTAGATGTTTTTCATTTTCAAATCCTGAGGTTGTTCAACAAAAACATTTTCCTTTATGTATCCATTTAAAAATGCACTTTTGACATCCATTTGATAAACTTTAAATTTCATGGAGGATGCAAAAGCAAGAAAATTCTAACAGCTTCTAGTCTAGCTACAGGGGCATATGATTCTTCAAAGTCAACTCCAAATTCTTGATTGTACCCCTTTGCAACTAGCCTAGCTTTATTTCTAATGACTTGACCATTTTCATTCAATTTATTTCTGAAAACCCATCTAGTGCCAATGATTGTTTGGTCACTAGGTCTAGGTACTAATTCCCATACTTGATTTCTTTCAAATTGATGAAGTTCATCATGCATTGCATTGATCCAATCAGAACTTAATAAAGCTTCATCAATTGACTTTGGTTCAATTTGGGAAATTAGAGCTAGTGGGTCTTCATCAATAACATGCAGGAATGATGATCTAGTCCTAACTCTATCATTCAAATTGCCAATGACATTTTCCAATGGGTGATCTCTCAAAAATCTAGGCTCAGAGATTACCTGTTGAGGGGTACTTAAATCTGGAACAACATTACCTGATCCACTTGAAGATGGTGACTGGATGTTCAAGTTCTCACCAATGTCTTCAAGTTCCTCAACAGTTGGTGAAGAGTCCATAATGAAATCATCCTCTTCACTATCTTGACTTTCCCTGCAAGATTTAGTACTATTAGTTGAAAAGGAATTTTCATCAAAGATAACATGTGGAGACTCTTCAACAGTTTTTTTTTTAGGATGTACACTCTGAAAGCTCTTGACACTTCTGAATAGCCAAGAAAATTGCTTCCTGACTTTTAGCATCAAACTTGTCAAGATTTTCTTTATTATCGTTGTGTACAAAACATTTACACCCAATGATTTTGAAGTAAGACACAATTGGCTTTTTATCCTTCAACAATTCATAAGGGGTTTTCCTGATTTTTGGTCTGACCAATGCTCTATTGAGAATATAGTTTGCTGTATTTACAGCTTCAGCCCAGAAGGATTTGGGCAATTGCTTTCAAGGAGCATGGTTCTAGCCATTTCCACAAGAGTTCTATTCTTTCTTTCCACAACTCCATTTTGTTCTGGAGTTCTTGGTGAAGAAAACTTGTGAAATATGTGAAGTTCAGCACATAAATCAGAAAAGATTTGTTCTCAAACTCACCCCCATGATCAGTCAAAACATTTTTGATTTTATATGGATAATTTGTTAAGGCAGTGGTACAGAAATTCTTGAACTCAAGGCAAGTATCACTTTTGTGGGACAAGAAGATAACCCAGGTAAATCTGGTAAAATCATCAATGATCACAAACTCATATCTCTTGCCACTTAGACTTAGAATTCTTGTTGGGCCAAAGAGGTCCATGTGAAGTAATTCTAGTGGCCTAGATGTGAGTACCTCATTGAGGTTTTAAAAGATTTCCTGGTTTGTTTTCCTTGGGCACAAATCCCACAAACTTGATTTTCAATATTAGAAAAAGATTCAGGAAGATCCTTAACCAAATTCAGCCTTAACAATTTATTCATTGTTCTGAAACTTGCATGGCCAAGTCTTTTGTGCCAAGTCCATGCAATTTCATCTTTATTGACAACAAAGCAAAGATTTTCAGAAAAGTTTTTATTGAGGTTGATCATGCAAACATTGTTTTCCCTTTTTCCAAAAAAAATTATTTTATCAGTTGATGAATCAATTATCTTACAAAAATCAGATTCAAACACAACTTTGTGACCTTTGTCACATAGTTGGCTAATACTCAGCAAATTGTAATTTAACCCATCAACTAACAAAACATTATCAACAGAGTTTGTGGAAGATTGACCAACCTTTCCAGATCCAATGATCTTTCCTTTATTTTTACCTCCAAAAGTTACTGAACCTCCCTCCTTCTCAATCAGGAATGAAAATTTGGCTGTCTCCAGTCATGTGTCGTGAACACCCACTGTCAAGGAACCACACATTTGAATTGGGTGCACGACCTTCCTGCAAAATCAATCAGTGGAGAGAAAATTTTGGTACCCAAACAGTGTTGGGACCATCAGAATGTTTGAACATAGTCATCAAATCTTTTCTCACCCAAATTTGATTTGTTTTTTATTTTTGTTTTATTACAGTGGTGTTCTCTGTCTTTTTCAATTTATTCTTTCCCTTAGGAATGAAAACCCAGTGTTCTTCTTTTCAGTAGGAGGGGAGTTTTTCATTTGAACATGAGAGTTTAGATGAGGAGGTGGAATCCAGGGGTTTTGTTGGTACATCAAAAATTTGGATAGAAGATTGGGGATGATACCAAAATGGGTTGTGATACCATTGGTTCCAAGAATTGGTCCAATCAGCTTGATATGCTGTCTTGGAGGTCCAAGGTTTTTCATGAATGACTTCCTTTGAATTTTTCTTATTTTTCAAATTTTTATTTGAATTTTTGGTTTTGTGGTTTGTGTTTGTTGATGTTGAGCAGGTCGACCTTTCCTTGACTGGTGTCGACACAACAGTCACAGAATCCTTCTTCTTGTGGACTGGTGTCGACCTGTCAGGTAGCTGTGACCTGGTTGACTTCTTTTTGTTCTGAGTTTTTGAAATTTTTGTTGTTTTACTTGATGTTTGCTTAATTTCAGTGTTCTCAAGACTAGGACCTTTAACAAATTTAATCAATGGTGCTTTATCCTTTTTCTCACCAGATTTGTCTTTCTTAGATTTTTGCTGATTGAATCCTAGTGCATGAGAAACTGATTTCATTTTAGCTCCGAGCAAGGCTTCCAGATTGTCTTTACCCTTTGTGAAGGCTTCAATGACTTCATCTTTTCCTTTTAATTGGTTTTCCAAGGTTTTGATTTCTTCAACCTTTTGTTGTTTATCTTTGTTTTCCATTTCCAGCTTTTTAGACAGTTCTTTAAATTCATGGTTGGCCGTTTGAGAGGCAAGCTTAAGATCATAAATTAAGTTCAGGAGATTTTCTTTTTCTTCACTAAGTTCAGCTACCTCATTTTCTAATTCACAAATTCTTTTGTTTGAGGAATAATTATTCATGATGTTTTCCATTTTCTTTTTAAGATGCTTGTTTTCTTTCCTTATTTCAGAGTATTTTTCAACAAGCTCAGCATATGCATCTTGCCAATCCTCAATTGAATAGTCTTCGAAGGATGTACTTACCTTTCCATCTGAACTATTCGCCATGAAGAGATTTCCTCACTTTCAGAACTTGAGGATTTTTCTTCTTCTTCCTTTTCACTTGAGTCTTCATCAGACCAAGTGGCTACCATGGCCTTTGGCTTCTTGAACTTGTGAATATTTTTATGTTTTTCCTTCTTGTTTTCAGGACATTCTCCCTTCATATGTCCTGGCTTGTTGCACCTGTAACAAATGATAATTTCATCAGATTTTTTATTCTTACTGGAATTAACATTAGAAAAGGAAGTGTTTCTTTTACCTGATGAAAATTTCTTTTTCCCAGAAAATTTTCCTTTTCTATATTTTAAGAAATTTCTGAATTGCCTGGTCATGAGGGCAATCTCATCCTCATTAGAATCAGACTCATCAGAACTGGTTTTCTCCTGATTCTTGTCTTTGTTACTTGAAGAGCCCTTTAGTGCTACTGGCTTGGTCTTAATTATATGTTCTTCATTTCTTCTTAGATTGATTTCATAAGTCATTAAGGATCCTATCAATTAATCCAAAGAGATTTTGGACAAATCTTTAGAATCTTCAATGACTGTGCCTTTGTGTGTTTGAAGAAAGAGAGCGTAGAATTTTCCTTACCAAGTCAGCATCTAAATAATCCTTACCTAAGGCCTTCAGTCCATTCACTATGATCATAAACCTGGCAAACATTTTAGAAACTGTCTCATTAGATGTCATCATGAACAATTCATACTCAGAGACAAGAATGTTAGCTTTGGTTTCTTTCACTTGGGATGTTCCCTCATAGAGTAACTCAAGTTTATCCCACATCTCTTTGGCAGATTTTCACATTGAGATTTTTGAGTACTCCTTAGGGTGGACTACACATGGATCATGTTCATGGCACTATAATTCAAAGTGGCCCTCCTAATCTGTTCCCTAGTCCAGGTCTCTTCCTCCCCCTGATTCTCATAGGGACCTACTTCGACTACCTTCCATATTTCATAGTTTTGGGCTCTTAGGAAGACCTGCATTCTATTCTTCCAATAAGTGTAGTCAGTCCCATTGAAAAAGGGTGGCCTATTAATAGAGTGACCCTCAGCCATGAACCCTCTTGAATCCATTGAAACAATTAAATGGTCCAAAGAAGAGATATTCAGCAAACAGACAAGCAAACAATTAAGACACACAGAACAATCAAAAAGTGCTCAGATCAGATCAGATCAAGTGTAAACCCGCTCTGATACCAATTGTAGGATCGAGAAATGATGTGGACAAGATCTAGAAGGGGGGGTTGAATAGATCTAGGCCAACTATTGCGGATGTTTAGCCAATTTAGAAAAACTCTTTGAATCAGAGACAATTTGAAAATGAATTTCACAAATCTGAAGAGAAATTAAGTGAGTTGTGTAATAGGAGTGTGTGAACAAGTTAATTAGACGTGAATTCGAAAGATCCTATGCATGCATCTAACGCAAGGTAAATTCAAACCACAATCAGACGACTGTATAAAGATTTTTAGGTGGTTCGAAAATCACACCATGTGATTCCTACATCCACCCCTCACATAGTGAGGATCCACTATCAACTTGGATACACACACACTGGAGCCTGACAACTCCACCACAAAGAGTTTTACAACTCAACACAACACCTAGACCAAGACTACTCTAGACACTTGAGCACAATTGCTCAACCAAACATGAGTGCGACAACTCAACCCTGAGCACAAATGCTCACAAACCATTGAGTACAACGACTCACAAACACTTTGCTAGACAACACAAGATCCAGATCCTCTAGCTAAGATCTGATCTCAAGGGGTTCATTCAAGAGAATTGATGCAATAGACACTGCACAATCTCTAGAACAACCAAGAAGACACAAGGGGAAATAAAAATTAGATTGAAAAGTTCTTGTTCTTTAGAAGACTCCCTTGTAGATGTCGAATTGTGAAAAAGGCTTGATCTCTGGAAGTTCCTGGGCGATGCTCTGTAATTTGATCTTCAGGATCTTCCTCGAATTCTTCACAGAAGTCGGCTTCTACTTGATCTGCACCTTGGAAGTTGATCCTACTGCTCCATCTTGGATCAGATCTCCCTTCTTGTGCTTGGAGATGATGAAATTTGAAAGAAGAGGCACAAGAGGATGCACGAACAGGGAGGAGAACAACCTTGCCGCCAAAAAGGTTCTGGAGAACTCTTGGAGGCTCTCTTCTGCTCTCTTGTTGGTTGGATGGCCAATAGGGGACTATTTATAGTCCAAGATACCCAAAAGTACCCTTGGGGGTCGTGGGCACATGATCCAAGGACGATCCACCAAATCCCTAGGGTGCCACGTGTCCAGGAGAAACTTTAAGTCATAAACTTTCCGGAGTGTGTCGACCTGACTTGATCTAGTGTCGACACACTGTCCCAGACCGGCAGAAACACTTCCCTGGGAGAGGTCTCTAGTGTCGACGTGAGATGATCTCGTGTCGACCTGCTGTAGCCAACTGACAAAACAAGCCTTCTGGGAGAGGTCTCTAGTGTCAACACCATCTAGTTTAGTGTCGACACACTATCTAGGCCTATTGAGAAGGCTCACTGGGAACTGGGTGTTGCCCAGTTGACGAGCCCAGAGGGGGGGTGAATGGGTCTTTAAAAATTATTCTAAAAGATACCTGTAACAAAAAATATTCACACAAATGTTCTTCGAAGGAGGTTAGTGACTGTTAGTTCGAATAACAAACACACAAGAGAAAGACAATCACACAACACAAGAAATTATCCTGGTTCGGACCTCCTCTCCTTAGGAGTCCTACGTCCAGTCCCTGAGCAATTTCTCAGGATTTCACTAACAAGGGTACAGTCCACCTTAAGGACACTACAACACCCAGCTCAGCTGGTCTTCCTTCACACCCGAAGGGAACAACTACACCCTGGATACCCCACTAGGTCTTCCTTCACACTGAAGGGAACAACACCCTGGATACCACCAGGTCTTCCTTCACAACCGAAGGGAACAACACCCTGGATACCACCAGGTCTTCCTTCACAACCGAAGGGAAACAACACACAGAGAAATAGATTGAAACCAAGCCCCTAGATCAAGCTTTAACAAGCAAGGATCTGAAGCAACTAGTACTGAGAGCAAAGATCTAAGACAAGTTGCACTCTCAGAACTACACGGGCTCTCTTAGAAAATCTATTACAGCACAGAGAGCGAAGAACTGAAAAATATGAGAAAAGAAGTTCTAGGCTCTTAACTTTCTTCAGAAGAATTTGAATGCTAGAACTCTCGTTGTTTCATCTGTTGTTCTGGCTAGTATTTATATCTTCAATTTGAATTATGGACGTTGAAGTATCCGTTGTCTCTCTTGGGAGTAGTCGTTAGACTGAAGAGTGTATGGAGTCTTGGAAGCTTCCAGTCAACAGTCTTTTGATCACTTAAGCACGCAAAGAGATGAGATCTTCAGAAATATCCGTTGGCTTCTATTTGTCTAACGTTGTACCATGAAGCTGGTTTAGAGGTCTGCACAAATGTCAATCTCAAATAGCAGACAGCTAAGCTGTCTCTGATGTCAGTCAACGTTAGTAGCAATAGACATGAAAATGGTAATGCAAAATAGCTTAAGCCTAAAGGACGTAATCAGAGTAGGCACGATATGGTCTGCATGCATGCAGAGATACGTTCAGATCTCATAAATGCAAAAGCGTCAGAGAGATGTCTACGTAGACTTTGACTAGTCAACGCTTTCAAGATGAATAAGATATCACGATATGAAATCGATGACTATATGACTTATGAAATCGTTATGAATAAGTCAGGTTGACCAAATTATTGTGAGATAGAAGAAATCGTTGTGAATCACTTAATAAATCGTTGTAGAAAGCAAATCATTGTGTTTCTGAAGAAATCGATGTGAAACACTTACCACATCGTTATGGAAAGCAAGTCGTTGTGTTTCTGAAGAAATCGATGTGAAACACTTACCAAATCGTTATAGAAAGCAAATCGTTGCGAGTTCTAAAGAAATCGTTATGGTAACTTATAAAGTCGTTGTGACGAGCATGTCATTGCGAGTTCTAAAGAAATCGTTATGATGACTTATGAAATCGTTACGGCGAGTAAGTCGTTGTGAGTTCTAAAGAAATCGTTATGATCACTAAAGAAATCGTTACGGCGAGCAAGTCGTTACGAGTTCTAAAGAAATCGTTATGATCACTAAAGAAATCGTTACGGCGAGCAAGTCGTTATGAGTTCTAAAGAAATCGTTACGATGACTTAAGGAATCGTTGCGACGAACAAGTCATTACGAATTCTAAAGAAATCGTTACGATGACTTAAGGAATCGTTGTGACGAACAAGTCGTTACGAATTCTAAAGAAATCATTACGATGTCTTAAGGAATCGTTGCGACGAATAAGTCGTTACGTTTTCTAAAGAAATCATTACGATGACTTAAGGAATCGTTGCGACGAACAAGTCATTACGAATTCTAAAGAAATCGTTACGATGTCTTAAGGAATCGTTGCGACGAACAAGTCGTTACGTTTTCTAAAGAAATAGTTGCGATGACTTATAGAATCATTGCGACGAATAAGTCGTTACGAATTCTAAAGAAATCGTTACGATGTCTTAAGGAATTGTTGCGACGAACAAGTCATTACGTTTTCTAAAGAAATCGTTGTGATGACTTATAGAATCGTTGTGGCATCGACTTGTTTGAAATAACAAGACTTTTCAGCCAGAAAGGAAATCGTTATGATAATTCTACTGAAATCGATATGCTTATAAAGAAATCGCTATGGGCTTCAATAGAAGTCGATATGAACTTAGTGAAATAATATGTTGAAGAGATTAAAGCTTCAGAGAAGTAATGCATACCTTTTGTGGGCTTGTTTGACCTTGGTGTTTTTCCTATACTTAAGACTTATGAAATATTCATTAGATATAACTGATAAACTCTTGTTTGGTTTTGTTAATCATCAAAATATATATATATATGTAATTAATTAAAATTACACGGGGATAGACTGATCATCAATCTCCCCCTTTTTGGTGATGACAAAACTGAACAATAGGCATGAGTGAACATTCTATATTTGATATGCTAAACTTTTAATCTAAGTAATTGTTGCAATGTATTTCAGACATGCTAAGTATTTTCTCCCCCTTTTTGTCACTAAGCAAAAAGATGAACTGAGACAAAGAAGAAGAAGAAGAGAAAGAGAGACAAACAAGGTAGTTTTATTCAACCTGAGGGGGCACAGGTAAATAAAAAAGAGGAGACAGAAGAGAGGCATGCTGAGATATTAGAACCCAGGCCTTAATCTCCTGTTCTTCACAGAGTTGTCTGAAAACCCCAGGTGCGATAGAGAAGGAGTCACCCAAAGTGAGAATCATGCGCTTAAGATAGAGTTGCCTCTGTTCTTCCAAGAAGAGCACATACGCATCCTGGTCAAGCAAGAATCTGAAGTAGCTGCTCGTGCCAAAGCTAGCACGCTGAAGAAAACAATCAAGAGAGATAGGGTAGAAAATTTGATGATCATGCAGATCCTTCTTCAAATCAAAGAAAGTAGAATATCTTGCTGCCCATTGAACATACAGTTCTTGAACTGGATTAATGGAGTTCAGATCCAAGAAAGCTTCAGCAGACAAAGTGGGCTTGTTAGCCCTAAGCAAGTCACGGTTAACAGCTTCTAACTGGAGAGCAGATTGACGATAGTGCTTTTCCCATTCGGAAGGAAAGAACCTTTCACATTCTGAGAGTAATGGAGCTAGAACTTCATAGGAGATGTGACCCAAATGATATTCCCGGAAGATGAAGCGCTGAAAGGAGGGGAGTCGACCTTGCTTGGCTGATTGACGTCCCATTCCCCGAGCATATCTCTCAAAGGCATGAGAGCCGGTAGAGGAATCAAAGACTAGAGAATGCAATTTGGGAAGGAAAACCATATATGGCATGCGTAGAGTTGAGAATTCTACTTGAAAAGAGCAATTGACAGGATTTTCTGTCCGAAGAATAGCAAGAGCTCCATGGAATTGACCAAACTGAACCTCAGGAATCTTGTGCAGATAGCAGTAATCGTTAAAGAGTTGAAAGTATCGTGCTATTCTGATCTCTTTAAGAATGAACTGACCCCAGGTAGCTTGGTGATGAAGGACAAACCACTCAGAGAGAGTGAGTGGGTGATTCTTGCTGGAAATGCTGTCATCTCTGGCAGTAAGGTATTTACTGTAGAGAGTCTTGTGCCCTTTTGCCCACTGATCTTCAGACTTGCACTCAGCCAACTGGAAAATTTGAGATTGGTGGTGTTTGGACAGATCGCTCAAGGGAAGAACAATGTTTAGATGATCAGTGAGGTTGAGATGGGGAATACCAAAAATGGTGGAAAGAATGCATTTTTGGAGGTATTCACAGTAGATTGGTCTCCGTCGATTTTCAACAGTGAGTGAGAACCAAAGAGGAGGAAACTTAGGGGATGAAGAGAGAGCCAGAGAGGAGGAGAGTTTTCTCTTTTTCTGAACAGGACTAGGAGGAGTAGTCCTGTGAATGTGAGTGGCAACTGCCAGGATGGAGATGAGTGTAGAGCGTTCCAACTCATCTTCAACTTGGGAGGAGAAGACACTGGCCAGTTGAGGGTTTTCAGGAATGAATGTAATGGAGGAAGGTGGAGTAGAAGGATAGAAAAGAGAGTGTGGATCAAAGTGGATGAGGATCTGGTGGAATGAGGACCAGATGAGGAGGATTCTCCAGCTGATGTGGAGGCTGGAGGGTTTTGAGTGATAGATGGAGGTGAGGGAATGATGGAAGGAGGAGTAGGAGAAAGAGAGAGAAGATTGAGATGGAAAGGGTGTTGGTGAGGTGATTGTGCGGGACATGGGGTGTTTGAAGGTGGATGGAGCTGGAGGTGCTGTGGAAGAAGATGGTGGTGAGGAAGTGGCTGGAGTGGCAAGGGATGAAGATTCAGGGGCTTCAGAAGCTACAGTTGACTCAACTACAGCAGCCTGCCCATCCTTGGAGACTTCTGGCCCGGATGGCCCACTTGCTTGAACTGATGGCCCTGATGGCCCAACCTCTTGAACCAATGGCCCTGATGGCCCAGCCTCTTGAACTAATGGCCCTGATGGCTTGGCCCAGCCTCTTAAACTAATGGCCCTGATGGCCCAGCCTCTTGAACTAATGGCCCTGATGACCCAGGAGCAGCCTCTGTACGGCGTTGAGGAGAAGAGGGAGGAGAATCTGTATTTCCAGCTGCCTTCAACAACTTAGAGAGCATACTCTTTTTCTCGCCCATTTCCTTATTAAACCATTTCATTGCATTTCTTATCTGAGAGAATTCCTTGGAGGTCGATGCTTGACTCTCAAGAATGGTATTTATACTGGATTGCACCAAGCCCAGGTTCTCATCTTGAGTATCCAATCTTTTCAAGATAGGCTTCAAATTGACTTTTCTCAGAATCTTCCTCTGCCTTTTATGAGCAATCTTCTTGCTTCTCCTCTCAGCAGGTTTCTGAACTCCAGCATGAGTTGTGTTTGGTTCTTCACTGACAGGGGCATCTGCCATTGGAATGGATTCTTCTGCCAAAAGAGTATCCGTGTGCCTGATGCCACAGATGTTCCTGCTTCGGCTTCCTTCAGTTGCTCCCCCTCAATGGGAGCATCCACAACAATCCTCTCATGCTCCCCCTGAATGGGAGCCTCTTCCAAAACTGTGCCTCCGGGAGCAAGTATTTGCTCCTGCTCTTCAATGTGGCCTGATGCCACAGCTTCCTCTACTGAAGCTACGGGGGCCACTGGAGATTGAGATTCAACTTCAACTGCTTGTGACCCTGCTAGCTCTGCTCGCTCTGCAGCTGGTTCTGAAGGTTGCTCTACTGCTGCTTCTTCTTGAGGATGCTCTGCTGCTTCTTCCTGAACATCAGGAATATCAGGAATGTCTCCTATAATGGCCTCTCCCTCGGCCACAGAGATCTTAGACCAAGCACCATCTCTGACTGAAAAACCACTTTTTCGGAGATTTCTGGACTTAATTGGTTTGCCCATTTGCTCAACAACTGCTCCTGCCAGATCAATACCAAAGTGCTTGAAAACCTTGGTAAGCAAATGTGCATATGGCAAGGAAACATTAAGCTTCGATTTAGTGTCCCAAAACTGATCTCTGGCAAATTTCATTCTTTCCATCATCACTTCGGCCATGTTAATATCTTTGTTCTGTATGGCCCAGTACATCATGTCTGAGTCTGCCTTGGTGCAGGATGAAAAAGTTGCACTCCTCGGAACTAGAATTTGGCAGACGATAAAATGAAGGAGGCGGTTGAAGGCATTTAACTGGTTGATATCTAGTTTCCCATCCCTCAGTCTGAACCCAGGTCCTATGATACCAAGACCTTTAACCTGGGTGTCCACGGAGTGAACCCCACTATGCCCGGATGTTGATACTCCAAACAACGCATGCAGGAGCTCACTGCCTATCTTAATCTGGGTTCCCTTGACATATGAAACCAGGGACCCATCTTCTTGAGTCTTCAAACAAGCGTAAAAGGCCTTCACGAGGTCTGGATAACTTACCTTGGAGAAGATTGCTACTTCCATCCACTTCATCCTGATCATCACTTCAATGACACTGCGCATACCATTCTTTTCAAGATCAGCAATATCCACTGCCTTGTTTCCACCCACTTTGGTCTTCACGAACTGGAACCTCTCCTGCTCCTCAGGAGTAAGGAACTCGGCACTGTAACCACCTAAACATCTGAGAACAGCTGATGTGGCCATGTAATCAGGTAAGGGCATTTTTCTGGAGGGTTGAGAAGGAAGGAGAGGAGTGAAAGCCCTCAAGAGATTTCGCGGGAAGAGGAGAGAAGCTTCAAAAATTAGCAGAGAGTCGATGGTGAAACGACTAGGGCATCGGCAGAGTAACTAGACGAAAGAGGGAAAAAGGTTGAAGATGGGATACGAATCGTTATCCTATTTATTTTGGAATAAATTAATGCGCTGAAAAGTGAAGCGCCAAACGGCGACGGAAGAAGACAAAAGAGTTTGACTATTCAACCTGACTTCAATGAGAGAGCGGTTACGAGGGATAATTTGAATGTATTTTTTTTGCTTAAAGTTATGGGGGGAAAGGATTACTTAATTCTGAAGAGTGATGTGCCTGTATTAAACAAACCTTTTTTCACAAATTGCACATGCCTAATTCCCTTCTAAGAGATGTGAATTTCTCCTCAGGTAAGGCTTTTGTGAAAATGTCTGCTAACTGACCATTTGTATCAATAAAAGATATTTCAATATTGCCCTTTGCTACATGATCACGAATAAAATGATACCTAACCTCAATATGTTTGGTCCTTGAGTGCTGAACTGGATTTTTTGTGAGGTTGATGGCACTGGTGTTGTCACACAGTAGTGGAATTGAGTTGATATTTAATCCAAAATCCTCAAGCTGTTGCTTTATCCATAAGAGTTGTGTGCAGCAACTTCCAGCAGCCACATACTCAGCTTCAGCTGTAGACAGTGCTACTGAATTTTGTTTCTTTGAGGACCAGGATATCAAACACCCTGCAAGAAACTGACAACAACCACTGGTGCTTTTTCTATCTACCTTGCATCCAGCATAGTCAGCATCAGAATACCCTACTAAATTGATTTCACAAGAGTTTGGATACCATAAACCTAGATCATGAGTTCTGGCTAAATATCGAAAAATTCTTTTACAGAAATCAAATGTGACTCTCTAGGATCTGCTTGATACCTAGCACACATGCATACACTAAATAATATATCAGGTCTACTGGCTGTTAAATAAAGTAGTGAACCTATCATACCTCTGTAGACTTTTTGATCTACTTTCTTACCATCTTGTCGCTGTCCATCCTTGTTGATGTACCCATTGGTGTTGACAGTGGCTTGGTGTTATCAAATCCAAATTTCTTCAGCAGTTCCTTGGTGTACTTAGCTTGACAGATGTGAGTGCCATCTTTTCCTTGTTTGATTTGAAGTCCAAGGAAGTAGTTGAGCTCCCCCATCATACTCATCTCGAATTCTCCCTGCATTAACTTTTCAAAGTACTTGCAAAGGGATTCATCAGTAGATCCAAAGATAATGTCATCTACATAAATTTGAACTAGCAATATATGTTTGACCTTTGACATAATAAATAGAGTACTATCTACTTGACCTCTACTGAAACCATGTTTCAAAAGAAAAGAGCTAAGCCTTTCATACCAGGCTAGGCGCTTGCTTTAAACCATATAAAGCCTTATGCAATTTAAAAACATGATTTGGAAAGTCTATATCATCAAAACCAGGAGTCTGTTCTACATAGACTTCTTCTTTAATAAAACCGTTTAAAAAAGTAGATTTAACATCCATTTGAAATAGTTTTAAATTTAGAGCAGATGCATAGGCTAATAATATTCTAATAGCCTCAAGTCTAGCTACAGGTGCATAGGTTTCATCAAAATCTATGCCTTCCTCTTGAGAATAGCCTTGAGCTACCAGTCTGGCCTTGTTTCTTAAGATTACACCACTTCATCTAGTTTATTTCTAAACACCCATTTGGTGCCAATGACTGGATGATCTGATGGTCTAGAACAAGTGACCATACTTGGTTTCTCTTGAACTGATTTAGTTCATCTTGCATGGCTATTATCCAAGATTCATCAGTAAGAGCTTCATTGACTGTCCTAGGCTCTATTTTAGATACAAAAGCTAAGTAATCACAAGGGATAACATTACCTCTTGTTCTTACCCCTACGGATGGATCACCAATAATATTCTCAAGTGGGTGATCTTTCTTGTATCTCCACTCCTTTGGAAGATTTCATGAGTAACTTCTTCTTGTTGCAATTCTTCCAGAGGTGGATCATCCTTGTCTTCAATTGATGTATCCTTTAGTTTCTTGGACAGTTCATCTGCATCATCATTATCACTATCTATTTCCTTTCTCAAGGAAGGGTTAGTTTCCTCAAAGATAATGTGTACAGATTGTTCAATCAGTAAAGTACGTTTATTGAATACTCTATAGCCTCTGGGTTTAGAAGAGTACCCCATGAAGATGCCTTCATCTGATTTGGCATCCAACTTACCATGTCCCTTTTTCCATTGTTGTGAATGAAGCAGGGACATCCAAAGGTTCTGAAATGGCTGATCTTTGGCTTTTCCCTTTAAACAGTTCATATGCAGTCTTCTTCAGGATTGGCCTGATCATCACTCGGTTGACAATATAGCTTGCTGTGTTGACTGCTTCAGCCCAAAAATATCTTGGCAGATCATATAGAGCATAGTTCTTGCCATATCCAATAGGGTTATGTTCTTCCTCTCAGCAATACCATTTTGCTGTGGTGTCCTTGGTGCTGAGAAATTATGCTCAATTCCCTGATCATCATAGAATCTAGCAAACCTTTCATTTTGAAATTCACCACCATGATCTGATCGGATAGACACAATGCTGAACTTCTGATCTTTCTGCACCTTCTTGCTGAAACTAACAAAGTTTTCAAAAGTGTCATCTTTATGCTCTAGGAATGATACCCATGTAAATCTTGAATAGTCATCAACTATGACAAATCCAAAGTTCTTTCCTCCAAGACTGGTAGTCCTCATTGGCCCAAATAGATCCATATGTAGGAGCTCTAAGGGTTTTGAGGTGGTCACCACCGTCTTTGACTTGAAGGAGCTTTTAGTGTGCTTTCCCTTAGCACAGGCTCTACAGACACCTTCCAACTTTCCACTGACTTTTGGCAGACCTTCCACAAGACTTTTCTTCTACAATTTCCTCATGCCATCTAAACTGCAATGTCCAAGTCGTCTGTGCCATAATTCAGTAGATTTGTCTTTACTTGCTGCCAGACAAACATTTTGCTCTTTGAGTTCTTCAAGATAGAGCACATACAAATTCTTTTCTCTATTTGCTTCAAAGATGACTGCTCCATCCTTCACTATGCTGCACTTTGATTCTTGAAACTTGATCTGATGGCCTCTGTCACACAGCTGGCTGATGCTAATGAGATTGTGCTTCAATCCCTTGACTAATAACACATCTTCTATGACTGTTTTTCCTTTGTTATTTACAGAGCCACTGCCTATTACTGTTCCTTTCCCATTATCTCCATAAGTGACTGTTCCTTCTTCAGTTTGGAGATACGAGAATAACTTCTGGTTTCCTGACATGTGTCTTGAGCACCCACTATCTAAGTACCATTTGGATGCTCGAGGGTTAACCTGAAATAAAAACATCAAGCTTTAGGTACCCAAATTCTTTTGGGTCCTGATTGGTTAGTATCATTGATTTTGCCTTTTATTATCCATTTCTTGTGTCTTGTTGGGCATGTAGTTATAATATGTCCTAACTTATTGCAGTGACTACAGCGGGATAACGTAGTTACTTTTTCTATATATTTGAAATCAGCTTTGTATGCTATATCTTGTTCAGGTACAAATTTTGGTGTTGGATATGTTTTAGGATAAACTATGGTTTCTTCATTATCTGGGGGTGTATATCACCACAAGAAAATGCAGCATTTTCGACGGCCTCTTTCCGTCGGAAATCTGTCGGTAACGTCGGAAATAGATTTTCTGACAGCTTCCGTCAGAAAGTCGTCGGAAATGGCCCGTCGGAAATAGTTTCGGAATTACCGACGGAAAAGAATTTCGTCGGAAATCGGTCGGAAATTTCGATAATTGCGTCGGAAATCGGTCGAAAATCGGAAATTGGTATTTCTGACGGATTTTCCGACGGAAAAATTCTGTCGGAAATATCCGTCGGTAAAACGCTTTTCTAGTAGTGTATCCTAATCCATTTTTCTTCTTACCTAATCTTCTAGCATCTTTAATATTAGAGAGTTTTACCATTAGTAAATTTTCTAGTGTGCTTGATAGTTTATCATTTCCTCATTTAGTTTTTAATTTCTTTTCTTAATTCATCTGTACTTTCCTATTTTTCCAATTTTGTTATTTGTTCATTCTTAGCTTTTAGGTCTTCACATAACAATTCATTTCTTCTTTTAAGTTAGTTATTGTTTTTTCTAATTCTTCATTTTCTGTTTTAAATCAGAATTAGTGTTTTCTAAACAGGTGTTATTTTTCTTACTTGCTTTTAATAGTTTAGTTACTTCTTTGTACTTATTATACAATTCATTAAATGCTTCCTCTAAGTTATCTGAATCAAAATCATTACATGAATCGAAGGAGGAGTCAGAGGTTACCTTTTCATCAACATTTGCCATGAAGGCCAAGTTGGCTTCTTCTTCATCACTGCATGAGTTTGATTCACTGTTTGAGTCACTATTGTTCTCCCATGCTGCTGCCATTGCCTTCTTCTTATACTTTCTGAACTTCTTGGAGCTCTCTTTCTTTCTGAATTCTTGTTTCTTAAATTTTGGACAATCAGCTTTGATGTGTCCAGGCTTCTTACATTCGTAGCAGATGGTTTCTCCTTTCTTCATTTCTTTACTATCTTATCTTTTTAAGTCTTTGTTTTTCTTAAGTGCCTTCTGCCGGATTGAAACTTTTTCTTTTTGGCCAAGATCCGTTGCAATTTCCTAGAGAGCATTGCTTCTTCATTATCACTATCCTCTTCGCTTTCACTTTCATTTGAGCTGGCTTCTGGTGAGTCTTCTTCTGCTTTCAAGGCATTTGAGTGCTTCTTTGTGCTAGATGACTCTCCTAGCCTTTCCATGTTGATCTATGGGCCATGAGGGACCCAATGAGCTTTCTACTGGCATTCTTTTCAGGTCATTAGCTTCTTCTATAGCTGTGACCTTGGGTGTCCACGATGATGGCAAGGATCTAAGAATTTTCCTTACCATATCTGCGATCTCATACGACTTCCCTAGACTGGCTAAACCATTAGTGATATCAGTGAATCGGCTAAACATTTGAGTGATTGACTCACCTGACTGCATCTGAAATCTTTCATACTGAGTGACAAGAATGTCGATTCTTGTCTCCTTTACTTTGTCTGTACCCTCATAAGTAATCCTGAGCTTTTCCCACATTTCCATCGAGGATTTGCAGGCTGAAACTCGGTTGAATTCTTCTTACTCATAGCACATCAAAGGATGCTCTTAGCTTTGCAATTCAAGAAATTTTCTTCCTGTCATCATCTGTCCATTGAGCTTTCTCATTTGTGACAACCAGGTCACCTTCTTCTACTATTGACCAAATTTGATAGTCGTGGCCTTGTAGAAAATATTCCATCCTGGTCTTCCAGTAAGGGTAGTCTTCACCATCAAAGAGAGGGGGTCGGTTGACAGACTGACCTTCAATGCTACCTTAGGCTGCCATGGATCTTTACTCTTCAGATCGTTGGATCTTCTTTCTTTGTCGAAGAGATTTGCTCTGATACCACTTGTTGCCCAGTTGACGAGCCCAGAGGGGGGGTGAATGGGTCTTTAAAAATTATTCTACAAGATACCTGTAACCAAAAATATTCACACCAATGTTCTTCGAAGGAGGTTAGTGACTGTTAGTTCGAATAACAAACACACAAGAGAAAGACAATCACACAACATAAGAAATTATCCTGGTTCGGACCTCCTCTCCTTAGGAGTCCTACGTCCAGTCTCTGAGCAATTTCTCAGGATTTAACTAACAAGGGTACAGTCCCCCTTAAGGACACTACAACACACAGCTCAGCTGGTCTTCCTTCACACCCGAAGGGAACAACTACACCTGGATACCCCACCAGGTCTTCCTTCACACTGAAGGGAACAACACCCTGGATACCACCAGGTCTTCCTTCACAACCGAAGGGAACAACACCCTGGATACCACCAGGTCTTCCTTCACAACCGAAGGGAAACAACACACAGAGAAATAGATTGAAACCAAGCCCCTAGATCAAGCTTTAACAAGCAAGGATCTGAAGCAACTAGTGCTGAGAGCAAATATCTAAGTTAAGTTGCACTCTCAGAACTACACGGGCTCTCTTAGAAAATCTATTACAGCACAGAGAGCGAAGAGCTGAAAAATATAAGAAAAGAAGTTCTAGGCTCTTGACTTTCTTCAGAAGAATTTGAATGCTAGAACTCTCGTTGTTTCTTCTGTTGTTCTGGCTTGTATTTATATCTTCAATTTGAAATATGGACGTTGAAGTATCTGTTGTCTCTCTTGGGAGTAGTCGTTAGACTGAAGAGTGTCTAGAGTCTTGGAAGCTTCCAGTCAACAGTCTTTTGATCACTTGAGCACGCAAAGAGATGAGATCTTCAGAAATATCTATTGGCTTCTATTTGTCTAACGTTGTACCATGAAGCTGGTTCAGAGGTCTGCACAAATGTCAATCTCAAATAGCAGACAGCTAAGCTGTCTCTGATGTCAGTCAACGTTAGTAGCAATAGACATGAAAATGGTAATGCAAAATAGCTTAAGTCTAAAGGACATAATCAGAGTAGACACGATATGGTCTGCATGCATGTAGAGATACGTTCAGATCTCATAAATGCAAAAGCGTCAGAGAGATGTCTACGTAGACTTTTACTAGTCAACGCTTTCAAGATGAATAAGATATCACGATATGAAATCGATGACTATATGACTTATGAAATCGTTATGAATAACTCAGGTTGACCAAATTGTTATGAGACAGAAGAATCGTTGTAGAAAGCAAATCGTTGTGTTTCTGAAGAAATCGATGTGAAACACTTACCACATCGTTATGGAAAGCAAGTTGTTGTGTTTCTGAAGAAATCGATGTGAAACACTTACCAAATCGTTATAGAAAGCAAATCGTTGCGAGTTCTAAAGAAATCGTTATGGTAACTTATAGAGTCGTTGTGACGAGCAAGTCGTTGCGAGTTCTAAAGAAATCGTTATGATGACTTATGAAATCGTTATGGCGAGCAAGTCGTTGTGAGTTCTCAAGAAATCGTTATGATCACTAAAGAAATCGTTACGGCGAGCAAGTCATTACGAGTTCTAAAGAAATCGTTATGATTACTAAAGAATCGTTCGGCGAGCAAGTCGTTACGAGTTCTAAAGAAATTGTTATGATCACTAAAGAAATCATTACGGCGAGCAAGTCGTTATGAGTTCTAAATAAATCGTTACGATGACTTAAGGAATCGTTGCGACGAACAAGTCGTTACGAATTCTAAAGAAATCGTTACGATGACTTAAGGAATCGTTGCGACGAACAAGTCGTTACGAATTCTAAAGAAATCGTTACGATGACTTAAGGAATCGTTGCGACGAACAAGTCGTTACGAATTCTAAAGAAATCGTTACGATGTCTTAAGGAATCGTTGCGACGAACAAGTCGTTACGTTTTCTAAAGAAATCGTTACGATGACTTAAGGAATCGTTGCGACGAACAAGTCGTTACGAATTCTAAAGAATCGTTACGATGTCTTAGGAATCGTTGCGACAAACAAGTCATTACGTTTTCTAAAGAAATCGTTGCGATGACTTATAGAATCGTTGCGACGAACAAGTCGTTACCAATTCTAAAGAAATCGTTATGATGTCTTAAGGAATCGTTGCTACGAACAAGTCGTTACGTTTTCTAAAGAAATCATTGCGATGACTTATAGAATTGTTGTGGCATCAACTTGTTTGAAACAACAAGACTTTTCAGCCATAAAGGAAATCGTTATGATAATTCTACTGAAATCGATATGCTTATAAAGATCGTTATGGCCTTCAATAGAAGTCGTATGAACTTAGTGAAATAATATGTTGAAGAGATTAAAGCTTCAGAGAAGTAATGCATACCTTTTGTGGATAGTTTGACCTTGGTGTTTTTCCTGTACTTAAGACTTATGAAATATTCATTAGATATAACTGATAAACTCTTGTTTGGTTTTGTTAATCATCAAAATATATATATATGTAATTAATTAAAATTACACGGGGAGAGACTGATCATCACTGGGTTTAGTGTCGACCTGACTTGATCTTGTGTCGACACTACTGACCATTTCTTCATCTTTTGGCTTAGGGCTTGGAGCATTGTGTCGACACCAGTATGGGGTTGTCGACACTACCCTTGAAGGAATTGTGTATCCCTGAAAAATAAACATATAAATCATTAGTCCATTGATTTATCATGAATATAAGTGATAATGTGTTTGGAAACAAGCATTTTAAATGTGGTCATAACATGAGTGGTGCATCTAACATGTTCCAATTATTTTGCATTAAAATCACACCTGTCATCATCAAAATATGAGGGGAAATGAATTGTATTCACACTCAACCAACAGATAGAATAGCAACTTATCTAACATGTGAAAGATCAACGTGTCTACCAAACATCTAGCGTGAAACGTTCAAACCACAGACACGATGATTTAAGGTGGTTCGGAGTACACAACTTGTGTATCCTACGTCAACCGTCCACACCACACACAGAAAGACTGCTTATGAGCAAGTTCACTCGCTACAACCACACACACACTCACGTAATCTGATGTAAATCACGATCAGAACAACGTGACAATCGTGAATAAAGCACAAGGATGCTTGACTCAACAACACACACACACAAATATGAAAAATAGAGATAAAGAAGAGTTCAGAGTTGAGATTTCAAATCATGATGTAGAACTCTTCAGATGATTGTCCTGATATACTTTAAGCTTCGTCTTGACAAGAATCAGTTGATGGAGAAGCTTGAGAGATGGACATCTGGCTTCAATCCCGTTCAGAAGATGTCTCTTTTGGTTGCCTGGATGAACGGTTGAAGCAGAGCAGCAGAAAGATCTTCTTTCTTGAGACTTGGCTTAGGGTTTGAGTTGTGGCTGCTTCTGTACGAAAATAACTCCAAAGAGTTCCTTTTATATGGGTGTTCAAGTATGGAGAGTTGTGGTAAAAGGAAACACCCAAGTTGGAAACATATGGAGATCTCATATTGAGATTTTTCTCTTCGTCTGTCGACAACAAGAAGTTCATCTGTCGACAGATGTAGACAGAATTGAAAAAGGCAGAAGACTGGCTTCCGGGAGACAGTTCCCTGTGTGGATCTGTCGATAGCCGATTTGAGTCTGTCGACAGGCACACCTTGCCAGGAGCCTGTGTTCTGTCTGTACAGATCTGTCGACAGGCATCAGTGGGGTTGTCGACAGGTACACCTTGCCAGTACCCTATGAGATCTGTCTGTGCAGGGCTGTCGACAGGCATCTTGGGTGCTGTCGACAAGTACTTGTCTTTTGTTCTTTTCTTGATCTTTTGCTTTGTTTTGGTACATTGTCTTGCATGCAATTTCACCTACATTTAAGAACATTGTTAGTGAGATAATGTGAACATTTAGATAATCAAATTAAACATGTGATTCTTGACTAACATTTGCTCGACTTGTCATTCTTATCATGTTTCACACATACATATCACATGAAATTGTATTGTGCATGAAATACTCATTGATTGCTCATCATAAAAACAAACATCTCAATTATGAATCCATGTAAACCCAACACTGCTAACTGATTATTAGTATCAATGAAAGAAATATCTATGTTACCATTAGCTATATGATTACGAATGAAATGATATCAAACCTCAATATGTTTAGTCCTTGAATGTTGTACTGGATTCTTGGTTAGATTTATAGCACTGGTGTTGTCGCATAATAAAGGAATTGGCTTGACATGTAGTCCATAATCCTCAAGCTGCTGTTTGATCCACAATAGTTGTGTGCGACAGCTTCCCGCAGCCACGTACTCAGCTTCAGCTGTGGACAGTGCTACTGAATTTTGCTTCTTTGAGGACCATGATATCAGACATCCTGCAAGAAATTGACAACAACCACTAGTACTTTTTCTATCTATTTTGCATCCAGCGTAGTCAGCATCAGAGTATCCTACTAAATTAATTTCACATGTTTTTGGATACCATAAAACAAAGTCATGGGTTTTTGCTAAATATCTAAAAATTCTTTTGACATTAATTAAATGAGATTCTTTAGGGTCTGCCTGATACCTAGCACACATGCATACACTAAACAGTATGTCAGGTCTACTGGCAGTTAAATATAGTAGTGAACCTATTATACCTCGGGTACCTCGGGTTACTCTCCTCATGAATTATACAACTTGTTGAGAAGTGAGGTGCACGTTGATTGAAGCTCTACATTGATTCTTCTTTCTCTCTCTAGTTTCTAGAGAGAGAAGCTCTGTGTTTCTGCGAGGTTTCTCTCTGAGCTCTCTCTTTTCGTCTGTCGGCTGCCTTTGGGTAGCCGGCAGGTCGTCCTATCTATGGCGTCTTCTTCCAGCGAGACGGAGGGCCTTAACTTCGCGCGGGCTCTGGCAGCCTCTCTCCGCCCCCCCAAGGTGGACTTGCTGTTGAAGCCTCCCGCCTTCACCGACGATGGCCTTCCTGCGGTTTATTTCTCCAAAGAGGAGGTTCGTAAGTCTGAACAGCCGCTCAAGCTTGCCATCGTTGCTAAGTGTTCCTATGGGCGACCTTCGATCCCAGAAGTAAAGAGCTGTTTATCCCAGCGACTGGCGCTCAAGGGTGAATGTATTATTAGTGTTTTGAACCCCAGGCATCTTCTATTCAATTCTTTGATGAGGAGGATTTCCTTAAGGTCTTGGTTAGGAAGAACTTGTATCTGAAAGGTTATTTGTTTCGGTTCTTCCGTTGGGCTTCTGATTTTGACTTCTCAGCGGATCCCACACTCGTACCTATATGGGTTGGGTTCCCTAACCTTCCAGTTAATCTCTTAATGAAGACTATCTAAGGTGTATTGCGGGTAACATTGGTGACGTCCTGAGGATCCACGACTCCACCATTGCTTGGACACAAACGGCTGAAGCCCTGGTCTGTGTTGATATCGATATAGCAAAGCCTCTTGTGAACCGGATATGGATTGCGCAGGGGATATGGGTTTCTGGCAGCCTGTAAATTTCCACAGAGTTCCTTCAGTCTGTAGCGTTTTCCGGAAGTTGGGTCATACTCATGATGTTTGTAAAAAGAAGTCCAAAGAATCGGCTCCGCCTCCTGCTCGCATGCAACCTTCTGCCGTTTCCCTTCCGGACAAAGCCCCAGTTCAGGATCAAGAGTGGCGTGTGGTGCAACGAAGAGGTGCCCTTCCAAAGGTTCCTCCTACTAAATCTGTGAACGTGCCCATCCCTGTTAGCAATGTCTTCGATCGCTTAAGCAGTGATGTTCGTGTTATTGATACGACGGAGGCTTCAGATGCACATATCCTTTCTTCAGGTGAGCCGGTGGCCCAGCAACTGTCAGCGCAGGAGCTTCAGAAGGCCCCTACCCCCGTGGTCGTGAATGGTGCCCTGGATTATCCCGTCGTTTCTCAAGGCGATGGATCAGTGTTGGGGCGTGAGGAGCCTGTGGTCGTGCATGGCGCGTCTCCTGTCGTCGTGCATGGCAACAAGCGGCATGCACACCATCCTGCATGTACTGGTACGTCTCTTCCCCAGGCGGCGTCGCCGGCGTCCAATCCACCGGCGCAACTCAGGCCGGTTTGTGTTATTCATGGCAGTGAATCTTCATTTGGAAAAAATATTCCGCAAGTGGTCAAAGGTAAGTCTGTGGATATTGAGTGCAACGTGGATCTCAATCCTGATACCCTTAGATCTCCGCGACTGCCCTTGCTTCTTCTGAGAATATTCTTTTGCCTTCTACTATCATTTCTAAAGATGGTAACATTGGCTCGATAAAGGGTGTTTGCACCAGGTCCAGAGCGAAAGCCAGAGTGGGTACCTCGGGTTACTCTTCCTCATGAATTATACAACTTTGTTCTGGAACATCAGGGGCCTCTCAAACCTGGCCTCTAAAAGATCTCTGAAACACCTTATAAGGAAGTATAATTTGCACATCGTTGCCATTTTTGAGCCTAAGACCAAGCTCTCGAGAGCTGCTAGTGTGTGTCGTTACCTAAACTTGCATGACTATGCGGGTAACGCTGGCGAAGACTCTAAGATTGGCTACTCTGGTTCAAAGACGTCTCCCTGCAGGTGTCGAGTAGATTGATCAGTTTATCTCAGCCAATATCCTCAAAGATGATGCTCTCTTATGTATGGTTACTGCTGTTTACGCTGCCTGCGACATGAGTTCTCGCCGTCTCTCTATGATGATTTACTGAATTCCAATGTTAACCAGCTGCCTTGGATGGTAGGGGGTGACTTCAATTGTGTTTCTTGCTCATCTGAGAAGGAAGGTGGATCTACCCCTAATCACTCATCCATGATCGATTTCAACTCCTTTACTTCGGCTGCGGGTCTCCTCGACGCTGGTTTTAGCGGTCAGAGGTTCACTTGGTCTAATAACAGAGTTGGCCATGATGCGATTAAAGCAAGACTGGACCGAGTTCTCATTACTCCCAGCTGGACTTTGTCTTTCCTAGTTACTGTGTCAAGCATCTCCCCAGGTTGATCATGCCCCACTTTTGATGAAAGTTGTTCACCAGTCTACCATCCCTGCCAGATTTATCTTTCAGAAGATGTGGGGTGTCCCACGAGAACTTTATCCAACAAGTCACTGACTCTTGGCTTAGTGTGAATGCTACCTCACCTAATCCTTTTGTTACCCTGCAAGCTAAGTTAAGGCGGTGAAAGCTATGTTGAAAGATTGGAACAAAAATGTTTTTGGGAATGTCGAGGTCTCCGTGCGCCAGGCTGAAGACCGGGTAGATGACATGCAACGTATTTTGATGCTGACCCTTCTGGTGAGAATAGAACAAACCTTCATAGCGCTGATGCTGCTTTACGTCGGGCTCTTCATCGTCAAGAGGTTTCTGGGCTCAAAAGGCAAGAGTTCAGTGGCTAAGCGAAGGGGATAGAAACACTGCCTTCTATCATGCTGTGGTGCTTGGCAATAGGAGGAAAAACTACATTCATCGTCTGCAAATTAAGGGAGATTGGTGTGATGACCAGAATTTGCTTTCTGTTGAGGCTGTAAGTTACTTTCAAAATCTTCTTACCTCTGAAGAGCATGCTAGCGACCCTTCCATTCTTCAAAACATCCCGATGCTGGTTAATGATGAGCAGAACGCAGCACTGATCGGCTCCCCCTCTAGTGAGGAAATCAAGTTGGCGGTGTGGGGCCTGAATGAGGATGGCGCCCCTGGCCCTGATGGTTTTACAGGTTGTTTCTTCAAGACTTGCTGGAATATTGTTTCACAGGATGTTATTGCTGCTGTACAAGGCTTTTTCTCTGGTTTCCCTCTCCCCAGGGGTATCTGTTCTTCGCTTATTGCTCTCATTCCAAAGGTTCCTCATCCCTCGTCCTATGCTGATTTCAGGCCAATTAGTCTTTGCAATTTTTGTTACAAGGTTGTATCTAAGATCATATGTAACCGTCTTTCTGATATCCTTCCTGCGATCATCACTGAGGAGCAAGGGGCGTTTGTGAAGGGTAGGAACATCGTGGACAACATCTCTTTATCTAGTCAGCTGTTCTAGGATCTTGGCAGGAAAGTTGGGTCATAACGTCATTTTTAAATTGGACATGATGAAGGCCTATGACAGAGTTGAGTGGGATTTCTTGTTTGATGTTCTTCGTAGGTTTGGCTTTGCAAACAGGTTTATCTCTTACATTGGTATGTTGGTTTCTAATTGTTGGTCTCTGTTCTCTTTAATGGCGCTTATATGGGTTTTTTCAAATCCTCCAGAGGTCTCCGCCAGGGGGACCCGTTAGCTCCTGCTCTCTTTATTATCATGGAGGAAGCTCTTAGCAGGGGGTTAAAAAACCTACTGTATGCCAGGTCTACTCTGCCTTTTTCTGGGCCCAGGCATTGTCCACAGGTCTCACACTTACTTTTTGCTGATGACACTCTTGTGTTTCTCAATGGTCAAATTACAAGCATTCGCAAGCTCTTGAGTTTCTTACAGGCTTATGAATCTAGTTCGGGTCAAAAGATCAATGTCAAGAAAAGTGCTTTTATAATCTCTGCAAAGGCCCCCATTTATTTAGCTCGCAGAATCTCCAAAGTCACAGGTTTCAAGCATCAGCTGGGTCCTATTTGTTAGGATCGGATACTCGGTGATGGCAAAGCTAGAAGGGGGGTTGAATAGATTTGCAGCGGAAACTTAAGCAATTTAAAAACTACTTCGGATTAAAAGACCTACTCAATTAAACCCCTTTGATCTGATGTAATGTGTGAATAAATTAACAGTTAGTGTGTAGATGAAATCCTATGCATGCATCTAGCGCAATACAATGCAAACCACAAATCAAACCACAGTGCACAAGGGATTTTTTAGGTGGTTCGGAGATCACACCATGTGACTCCTACGTCCACCCCCCACACAGTGAGGACACACTACTCAAGAACTGAGTACAACACACACGAGCACACCGGCTCAACCACACACACACGCTAGATTAAGTCCACAAAAGATCAGATCCTCTAGCCTTGATCTGACCAACACACCACACACACGTTGTCTGATGCAAACACGCAATCAGAACAACAATCCACACTTCCACAACATCCACGTACTGATCTCAAATCAGTGCACACACACAGATATATGAAAGTAGTGAAAGGAGAAGAGTTTTGAGATGAAGAATCAAATCCCGATGTAGATCTCTTCTCGTTGGTCGTTCAGAAGACTCCAAGCTTCGTCTTGACAAGTATCAGTTGATGGAGAAGCTTGAACCACGGACGAACCGGCTTCAACTCCGCTTGGAAGGTTGTTCTTCTTTGTTATGGGCAGAGAGATGAAGCAGGGCAGCAGGAAGAAAGCCTTGATCTTGACCTTTGCTTAGGGTTTTGGTATGGTGGCTCCTTGCTGCGAAAATAGCCTCATATGATCCATATATAGTGGTGTCCAAGCATAGAGAGTCATGCTAAAAGGAAACACAAAATATAGATCATATCCTGGCCATTAGATCTTCCCAAAACTCCGTCTGTCGACAGCCAACTTGCTGCTATCGACAGATGCTGACAGGTTTGCAAGAACCGAAAGACTGGGCTTTCTGGAAATAGATTTCTGAGTGTATCTGTCGACAGGTGAAAATCATCTGTCGACAGATGCATCAGATGCACTATTCATCTGTTGACAGATGCACTGTCATCTGTTGACATGTGCACTATTTCAGCAACTTGTCTTGTTCTTTTGCACTTGGATTTTGGGCTTTGTCTTGCATGGAATCTCACCTACATTAAAAGACATAATTAGTGAGATATAATGAACATATAAAACATGTGTTTCATTTGCATCCAATTGTCATTCTCATCATGTTTCACACATTCATAACACAACAATTTTGTCTTGTTCATGAAATGTTCATCATCAAAAACAAACATACCATTTGTGAACATTTCACATAACATCAATTAGTATTGCTCATCATCAAAAACATTTAAGCACTTGTTGTAACCCAACATTCTCCAATATGAGAACCCAACACTATTCGCTATCTCGGTCTCCCCATCTCTGTGGGCAGGTCAAAAGTTGCAGACTACAAGTATCTTATCGATAAGATTAACATGAAGTTGACCTCTTGGAAATCCAAATTTCTATCTCAAGCAGGAAGGGCGACCCTCATTAATTTGGTTCTTAATTCTATTCCTATTTATACCGCTGTTGCTACTTGCATTCCTAAGGCTGTCATTAGTTACATTGAAAGAGCTTGTGCAAATTTTTCTGGAGTGGCACGGATGGTGTTAATCGGAGACACTGGGTTTCGTGGGATACCATCCATCGTCCTCTTGATGAAGGTGGTCTGAATATCAAGAGTGTCGGTTCCTTCAACTAGCTTTGGCCACTAAGAAGCTTTGGAATATCTACCATGGGTCCTCCATGTGGGCCTCTTATGCCAGGAACAGGTTTAAGATTGACCTTCATGCTCCTTTTCAGTTTTCCATCCCTCACGGTATGCCTAAAGCTGTTTTCAGAGTTGCTCATCAAACTGTTCTAAACAATTCGGTGGATTATTGGTGATGGGAAGAAAGTGGATTTTCTTAGGGATCTCTGGCTTGGGCAGACTTGTCTTTCAAACCTCCTGACTAGTCCTTACGTTGGCACTAAAGCTTCTGTCAGTGATGTTATTAATAACTTTGACCATCCCATTCGCAGGCTTCTCCCCAGTACAAGCTTCCTCAATGGTATCCGCCTACTCAACTATGATGATACTTGCATTTGGACTGCCTCGTATGATGGCAGTTTTACCACTTCCTCTGCGTATAATTTATTAACTATTCATGGTGTTAGGAGAACGGTTCTCATGCGGTTGTGGCATCCTGCTTTCTATAGGCGTGCAGCTCTTTTCTGCTGGAGGATTTTATATAGAGCGGTTTCTGTGGATTCCCAGATTTCTGACCTGGGAATTTCTATCGCTTCCAAGTGTTCTTGTTGTAGTGCTCCCTCATGTGAAGATCTGAATCACCTGTTCATTTCCAGTGAATTGGCTTCTCAGCTTTGGTCCTGGGATGCGCCTATTCTTAATATCAATATGAATCCTCATGATAATATTACCAGTCGGCTTTGGAGAATCTTGAGCAGTTGCAATCCCACCAATCCCCATGGCTTCATCTCTCTCTACGTCTCCCTGCTCCTCTTATGGGAAATTTGGCGTGCCAGATGTTCAACTCAGTTCGATGGCAAGTTGTACTCTATTCAAAGAATAATTTCTAATATCGCTATATGGTGTCTCTTCTCTGGAATCATATATCTTTAAGGCAGGATCATGCGACAAGTATCTGATGAATGTAATCCTTTGGTTTCGCGCCCAGGATTAAGTCTATCGCTTTTAAGCTGATCAAATGGATCCCACCAATTGAAGGGCTGGTTCTTAACGTGGATGGTGCCAGTAAAGGAAATCTGGTCTTTGTGGAGGCGGCGGCTATGTTAGGAATAATAATGGTACTTTGTTGATCGCTTTTGCCAATTTCTATGGTTTCAGTTCGAGCTTGGTTGCTGAAGTCCGAGCTTTCTGTGATGGCATCCGGTTGGCTTCTCAGCAGGGGATGCTTATCTCAGAAATCAGATCTGATTCGGCCACTCTCATTGCCTCTCTTAATAGCAAGAAGTGCCCATCGTGGGAGTGCTTACACTGGTGGAGGGAGGCGCTCTCTTTTCTACATCGCTATAACATCACTTTCAATCATACTTACAGCAGGCCAATCAACTTGCAGACGCTTTGGCCAACTTTGCATGCGACTCTGCATCAAATGTTACTTTCTTTTCTGCTTCCTCTTTACCTCATACTTGTAAAGGGCCCTAACTTTGGACCGGTCAGGGGTTCCCTCCATTAGAATTGTTCATTAAGGGGTTGCCCCCCCTCATGTTCCTTCTGTAAGGTCTCCTTCTTTTTATTTATATCCTAGGCCAGGTGATCGCACTGGTGGAGTGGGTTCATTCTATTCCTGGGATAGGGTGCACTCTCCTGGTCGCTGACCCTGAGGACCTTTTTATTAAAAAAAAAAAAAAAGAACCTATTATACCTCTGTAGACCTTTTGGTCTACTTTCTTACCATCCTTATCACTATCCATTCTTGTTGATGTGCTCATAGGCATTGACAGTGGCTTGCTATTTTCGAATCCAAATTTCTTTAGCAACTCCTTGGTGTACTTGGCTTGACAGATGTGAGTTTCTTCCTTTCCTTGTTTGATTTGCAATCTAAGGAAGTAGTTGAGCTCCCTCATCACGCTCATCTCGAATTCTCCCTATATCAGCTTTTCAAATTACTTGCAAAGGGATTCATCAGTTGTAGCAACCATGATTTTTAAAATCCAAATAAAAATAAAAATAATAAAAAAAATATTTAAATAAATGAGATAAATTGATTTAATGAATAAAGGGAGAATAAATAGAAATTGAGTGAAATAGAAGGGATTTAACTAATACTCATTAAGTTAAATTATTAATGGGTTGCCCTAATGATCCAAACCTAATTGGATGGGCCCAATTGTGTGAAGCCGACCATGGGATGGGAATTAAATATCCCAATTTAGGATTTAATTAACTAATAAATAGTAAATGGTTAAGATAAATATTAAATAACCCATAAATATCCAAAATAAGAGTCCTTACCCCAACCTAAACCATTGGCCACGAATTTAAACTCTCTTCCATACCAATTAGGTGGATAATGGTAGAAAAATAGGGATAATTATGAATTTTCGAAATTTAGGAGAGGAGGAGAGAGTTTGGAGTATAATGGACTCTATCGCAAACAAAATCCTATCATTTCACCCCCACCCAAATCCTAGGTCGTGCTTAGAGATCTCGAGACAAGGAGGGGGCGATTTTGGATGAGAATCTTGGAGAGAAGGGCTGGAGTTTGGTGTTCTTCATAAATTTTTCGTCTTCAAGTTAGGAGTTTCTTACCCACGAAAAAGGTAGGAAATCTGTCAAGCTAAATTCGTGTAAAATTACCCTAGGTAGACTTCATGAACCTCTTCAAAAGCCTCTCATCTCGTTGTATTTCGCTAATCCATTTGGGCGAATTAATTGCTCGAACCCTGCTATTACCAAGAACTTGAACCCTCATGTTTGCTCTATACCCCCATATGTACTTGTTCTCATGCCATGGGAAAATTCTCATAAATACTACATCATGTTAGATTTCAAACGCCCTTAGTTTTGCTCTATTTCAATCTCCCATAAGGGAGAATTAATTCTTTGAATCTCTGTCAGATCCATGCACCCAACCCTTCATGTTTGCTTTCAACCTCGTGCTTGCTTGATCTCAAGACATGAGAAAATCACCAAAATACTAAATCATGTTAGCTTTCAAACGCCCCTGGTTTGCCTAATTTCATCATGTATTCATCTCTAATTAATTTGTTGAACCCTGACGACGCCTGTTTAGGTCGTCAAAAAGTAACTTGATCAACCATGTCTAAACCATGTCTGTTTTCAAATTAATTATGCATGTTGATAGATCTATGTGTTTACTTTCATTTAAAACTAGTTTGTGATTTTTGGATCATTGTGAAATTTATATGAAATTAAAAGTACCCTTTGTCAAACAGAAATCACCCTGGAAAAACAAGAAAAAGGCAGGACCCCCTTCTGATATCCCGACGGCGCGACTCGCCGCGATACCAGACGGGCCGCGGTTGGCACCCGGTCGCGTCTTGAACACGGCGGGCCTCGCCGTCGCGTTTCCCTCCCAGTCTGAGCCAGGCCGGCCCGGTCTGCGGATTGCGCCTGAGCTACCCGTCGCGACCTGAATCGCGATGGGTAGGCCTGCCGCGATTTAATGATTTGTGGCCAGAACCTCTATTTGTGCCCATATCCCTGCTTCATTTGCCATATAACCCTTGTACAAGTTAAACCATGTACTACTATGCTTAACCATTGACCTGAATTTTTTTTTTGGATCATAATTAAATAATTCTTATTAATTAAAAGTCAATTTGCACAATTTATCATATCCTCATGATTTCTTTACACTTGCACACACATAACATTATTAATTGCCATTTGACCCCAATAAATTATTCAATATATCTGGTAAATTAGCGAAATAAATGACTAAATTTTCCTATTTAATTATATGCAATTGTCATTATTTTATACGCACGTTTTGAATACCGTTACTGTTTCCCTCGGCCTTCGAGCACTCGAGGCACGACGGACCTTGGTTTTACACACCTTCTCTTGACTTGGACCACCTCTCCATCGGGAATACTCTCGAGTGGGCCAGGGACTCCTTGTCCAGACCCCCGTTAGTCTTCTTGGCTTTGGCACATGTCCTTAGCCAACGAGCTGGTTGTACCCTAAAACCCATTACACCTTAGGGATTAGTACGATCCATGGCCATAGTATGATCTTTCCTTATCTTTTGATCACGCCGGACCATCTAGCCGATGTACACAGCACGGCTAGTGGACGGTGGTGACTTCTGCCAGACTGCCGGCCCGCAATGGTGTGCCGTGCAACTGTTACTATCGATGTTTAACTTGATTTTATGATAATATCCCTATCTCATCTACTATCTTGATACTCTCATCTGTTCACGTTCTCTCTACGCACTCATCTATCTCGTCTAGTACTCTCTTATCTCTTCTTGGTACTCTATTGGCCATTCTTGTGATTGTCTACGATAAAGAAATGACTAATGCCAGCGCAATGGGGCCCGATCAAGTCCTGGGAGGAGCGCCCGAAAAGTGCCAGTGCCCATGGGACTTAAAATGATCAAGGATGTGTTATGGCATGCATCCGGTGCCAGCATACTATCAATATTAATTTATGACAATCAAAGTACCATCTATACAAGTGGAATCGTTATCATTACTAATGCACCGTTGGGCAAATTACTTGTTATATCGTTACATGGCCATTCTATTATCATTCTCGTTGTTATATTTTCCCTATGCCAGATGCAATTGTTCTCTCGTTATCGTTACTTGTTCTACATGACTATTCTATATAGTTAGCCTGCCATTAAGACATTAATTATTTAAACCATGCTTGTATTCACGAGATATTAAGTCCTACTGGGCGTTATTCGATAATCCTGCGCATTTATTTCATGTGTTCAGGTGAGTCGGATGGAGACCACACTCACGAGGATGGGACAGAGGAAGATGCTCAGGAGTGACCATTTCAGCACCTAGTGCTTTTAAGTCTTAGTCAGTTAGTATAGTTATGAGTTAGTAAGTCAGCTAGCCACTATGTAATAGTTTGATTTTGAATAAAGTACTCTAGGCCCTAGTTTTGGCTCTGATATGTTGATGTAATAGTTAGTTGATGGATTATCAATGAAGTTGGATTTTATTTGGAATTATTTCAATTGTGACATGGTTTGTCATTTATTTCTCACTCTGTACTATTTAATAACTATAATACCGCTCCCATATTTCACGTCGGGGCATTACAGTTTTATGGTATCAGAGCCTAGGCTATTCTTAAGTATAGGATGATCTAGGTTTGACCTGTCTTGACTTAGAGTCTAAGTTCCATACCTATGTGAGATGGGTAGAACCAAGGGTAATAAGATAAAATAAACTCACACACGTACAACCTTAGTGCAAACTCATTTTCTATAAGTACATTCTTTTTAAGGAACTTAAACACAACAATGGCAGCGGAGCGTGCACAACTCTGCGATATGCAGCAGACTATTCAGCAGCTTATTCAAGCCTTACTTTAAGCAGCTGGAGCCAACAATAACAACAATAACAACCGAGGAGCTGGTGAATTGCACCAGAATTTCCGCAACCTGAATCCACCCCGATTCAGTGGTACTACGGACCCGGATGAGGCAGAGAACTGGGTCAAAGAGATTGAGTGTATCTTTCGCGTTATGCAATGCGCGGATGGAGTTAAACTCTTACTTGCCACATTCCAGCTTGAAAGGGACGCCCGTGCATGGTGGGAGTCCATTGAGGCTACAAGGGCTGATGCGCAATTCACATGGAATGAATTTAAGGAGCATTTCAACTCCAAATATTTTTCAGAAAGAGTTCAAGAAAAGAAAGCCACCGAGTTCGCCGCTCTGAAATAGAGGAACTTAACTGTTGCAGAATATGAGGTACAGTTCTCCCGATTGGCTCGCTACGCCAATCATCTGGTTAGCACTGAGAGGATGAAGGCAAAGAGATTCCTCAATGGGCTCAGACCTACATATATCACTCAACTAGCACCATTTGACATTCAGACCTATCCGAAAATGGTCAACGAGCACAATGCTTGGAGGATGCGACTGAACTCACTGAGCGCATCAAGGGAAGAATGTTCAAGAAAGAGCAACTTTCGGAGCACCGAGTGTAGCAACCCTAAATTTTTGGAAAAATAAAAAATTTAAGTATTTATTATTTAATTAGAAAATCAATAAAAGAAAGATGTATTAAAACAACTAGGAAATCAAATAAGATAGAATTAATAAAACCCATCTAAAGAAAAGAGTAATGGGCTTTGCTATATTGGCCCATTAGAAATTAGTGGACTAAAATAGAGATTTTTAAAAAGAGAAATAATAGAGAAATACCCAAAATTCATAACTAGAATATTACTAAAATAGAAAAGAGATATTTAATGCATTAAATAGCTAGTTTGAATTAGGATTGGATTCCTAAACCTACCCTAATGGGTTGGCCATGAAATCCCCTCTCTCCTAAGCCAAATAGAAGATCTCTTGCTTAAAAGGGGAGAGAAAAATAGGAAATTCGGAATTTAATAGAAGTTAGACTTAAACTAGGAAAGGGAATATGAAGAAGCTTAAATACTTCTCTTAAACCCTCATGGCCGACCCTAGCTCATGCCAAGAGGTTCTTGGACCAGGAGGAGAGGCCAAGAGCGGGAGAAATCATGGAGAGGAAGATCCATCAAAGCTTCTTCCCCGAGTTCTTCAAGTCTTAACCTTAGAAGAGAAAAACGATCAAAGGTAGGCATTCTCATGAGCATAAACCATGAAACGTTTTTTATAGGATGTCTCTCTATCAGGAACAAAGCCCTTTGGTTTCATAATTTTCCATCGAGCATATCTTTCATTCTTGATTTTTCAAGTTCTGCAACTTACATGACCCCGAACCCTCTTCTTAATCTTGATCTCCTTGTATACTCAACCCCATGCCACGAGATTTTTACTGTAGGAACTGATGCATGTTAGGCATATTTTTCCCCTAAATGCCCTAAATTTGATTCATCCTATCTTGTGAATTTAATCGTTGATCTCAACTATGTACTGTTTCATGTTCATCATGATACCCGTGTTCAAAACATGTCTAAACCCTGATTGCTTTCCAATTCCTATTTATTGTAAGTACACATGCATGTCTAGGTCGTTTTGCAACTAGTTTCATGATTTTTTGTTGTCTATACAATTAGTTGTGAATTTCTGAATCACCCTGTGTCAAATAGGGTAAGTTCTGGCCCGTAATCCAATGTAATGTCCTTTCCCTGTTCGGACTGGGCGCAGACCCTGTGAATGTGATGGCCCGATAGGCCGCGTTCACAAGGGCCATCGCGACAGAGCGATCTGTCGCGATATGATCACGACAAAACCCGTCGTCGCGATCTTCTGACTAGGCCGTCGCGATCCTCATGCAATCCTGTCGCGATCTGCCTGCCCGAACCGATAAGCCTGTCGCGACCTGTACCAGACCCTGTCGCTATCTCAGTTGACCCCGTCGCGACCCTCATCAGGGTACGTCGTGATCTTGGTTCTTTTTGCAAAAACCCCCTGTCTCAACAATGCTTCATTTTCTACAGTGTTTGTACTCTTATTTAACATTCATACACACGAAAAATAACACCTGTTATAATTGAACATTTATGTATGATTAAAATACATGCACATGATCTTTTCTATCTACAATTTCATGACACTTACACACACATTGAACCATCCAATTATGGCATAATTTGGCATGAAACTATTTCATAATACATCTGGTAATTTATGTATTAAATTAACCTATACTTGTCTATTGTTTCTCGCGATGTTTGGGAAGACCGATATCGACGCTCCACTGTTCCAGAATTCCTCTAGAACGTCGAGCACTTGTTTCTATATACACACTTTCTTGACTTGGACGAACTCTCCGACGGATACTCCTTCTGCCTGACTAGTAAGTCTTTGTTCAAGGCCTCCGTAAGTCTCCCTTGTCCATTGATTCCCACATGGTCGACGAGCCGGTTGTACCCTAATACCTATGATACCCCTTTAGGGATCTATACGATCCAAACGGCTATTAGAAGTTCACTCTCGTCTTGAATCACGCCAGACCTCTGGACCTATGCTTAACATGGCCAGTGGTAGGGTCGTGAGTTCCACCTGACTGCCAACACCAAGTGCGCGTGTTGTGCAACTGTTACTATCGCCTGTTTACTCGACGTGTTACGTGCAATGTCCACTAGCTCTCATATATACTCTACTTGCTCGTCTATTCACGTTCACTCTACTATCTCCTCTATTCATCTAATGCTCTCATCTACTTCTTGGTACTCTATATTGGCCATTGACTAATTGTCTAAAGATAAATAATATAACTAATACCTGGCAATATATAAAGGGCCCGATCTGGTCCTGGGATGTGCGCCCGAAAGTGCTAGTGCCCATATGAGTTAAATGATCAGATTGTTTGACATTACACTCAAGTGTTATCTATCGTGTCTATCTAAATGACAATCAAAAGTGCTATGTTCTCTCGTTGTCCATTGACAACAAAGTCCTATGCTATACTCGTTGTGCTATGCTATACTCGTTGTGCTATCTGTACCATGGCCATCTTTCTATACTTGACATTGTGCTATCTTGCTATTATTGTGCTATTCCCGACACTTGTGATATTCTTGGAAAGTCTATATTTGGAAAGTCTTGCTATTTCGTTCACGTACTACCCTGCTATATTTTTACCTGACACTCTCTCTCCCGTTCTATCATTAGTTACTCTGCCTTTAATGCATTAATTACTTAAAGCCTGCTTGAGCCTGAGATTTAAGTCCTACTGGGCGATGTTCTCACCTTGCGTTATTTGTCGTTGTGTTCTCAGGTGAGACCGAGGATGAACCATACACTCAAGAGGACGGGAACTACCTGGAGTGATGTCTTGAGTACCCTAGTGTCCTATTGCTTTATTTAGTGTTGTAGTAGTTAGGTTTGAAGTTTACTCTTTGCTTATTCCAATGTAATCGGGCCCCATAGATTGGCTCTGATATTAGTGGTTGTAACTAGGCATTGAAAAGTACTAATGAAATGAATTTGCTTTATCATTATTCATTGTGTAATGGTTTGATGTCTAGTACTCGCTCTATACCCTTTTCTTGCAACTGCCTCGCGTTCTGATATTCCGCGTCGGGGCGTGAGTTTTGTGGTATCAGAGCCTAGGTTATTCCTAGTACAGGATGATCTAGGTTAACTTGCCTCGACTAGAGTCAATTATCCTACCTATGTGAGTTGTGGTTAGAGCCAAGGGTAACTAGCAAAAAAATAAAATAAACTCACACACGCACAAAGTAAATTTCACATCAGTATCATAACAGTAAGTTATTTCGTAAGAACTAAGCAATCAAGATGACAGACGAACGTGCTCAAATGAGGGCATGCAACAAGCCATCCAAGAACTGACATGCGCCATTGTGCAAGCCACTCAAGGAGGCGGCAATCGTGGGGCAGGCGACCTGCATCGCAACTTCAGAAGTCTGAACCCACTTAGGTTTAGCAGATCCATGGATCCAGATGAAGCTGAGCACTGGCTCCAAGAGACGGAAAGAATTTTCCGTGTCATGCAATGTGCAGGGCGGGACAAGCTGCTACTTGCCACGTTCCAACTGGAGAAGGACGCCCGCGCCTGGTAGGAGTCAGTGGAAGCTACTAGAGAGAATGGGTCATTCACCTGGAAAGAGTTTATAGAAGCATTCAACTCCAAATACTTCTCCGAGCGTGTTCAAGAAAGGAAGGCTACGGAATTCGCTGCTCTTAAACAGCGGAGCTTGACTGTGGCCGAATATGAAGCCCAGTTCTCTAGACTGGCACGCTATGCTGTACATCTGGTGAACACTAAAGGACGAAGGCTAAGCACTTCCTAAACGGCCTTAAGCCCCACTACATCACTCAACTCGCACCTTTCGACATTCCGACCTACGTCGAGATGGTAAAGAGGGCTCAACTACTAGAAGATGCTACGGACTTCACGACTGTATCAAAGGGAAGTTCGTGAAGAAGGAAGTGACCTTGGGTCAGTCATCTGCTAAGCCTACCAACGGCAAGAAGCGTCCCTTCAACATCACGGAGGGATCTAGCCAAGAAAGGAAAACCCAAGGTTTTCGTACCAACACTCTAACAAAGAGCCACTGCAAACACTGTGACAAACTTGGTCACACGGCTGATGAATGCTGAGGAAAGCCGACACATGTCTGCGCTGCGGAAGTCGCGAGCACTGTATCCCTGAGTGCCCGCTACTAAAAGAGAATGAAAGGTGCCCTAATGCGCCTAAAAAACAGGGTCGACTTCAAGCCCTACATGATGAGGAACTGCTATGGAGGGTTGCCTGGTAGAAGGTACCCTTCAAGTTTTCTCATTATCAGCATTCGTTTTATTTGATACTGGAGCCACTCATTCATTTATATCTCAAAACTTTGCTGATACTGTGAATGCTAAACTATATCCATGGGTTGTGAGTTCTCTGTCACAACGCCACTAGGGGAAAAGAGAAATTGAACAAATACTTTCCCTCTGCCGATGTAATGATCAGAGACCATAACCTAAAAGCCGACCTGGTGTGTATGTCCATGGAAGGCTATGATGTAATTTTGGGGGCCGACTGGTTGTCCGCATACGGGGAAATTGTCGACTGTAAGAAAGGGAAGGTTACCTTTAGTGACTTTCCTAAACTGACATTCTTCGAGATTAGATATAAGAGACGGATGTCTCTAGTCTCCGCCATAAAAGCCCACAACATGATGAGGAAGGGCTATATTGCTTTCCTAGCAGCAGTAGTAGTGACAAAGAAGGGTTCCAAGATAGAAGACATACATATAGTACAGGACTACCCAGATGTATTCCCCGAAGACCTGCCAGGGATTCCCCCTGAACAAGATGTCAACTTCGCCATTGAGTTGATTCCTGGAGCCGCACCGGTATCGCGTCAACCATACCGGATGTCACCTGCCGAGCTGAAGGAATTGAAGGCACAACTGATGGATCTACTACAAAAGGGGTTCATCAAACCGAGTACTTCCCCATGGCGAGCACCTGTGCTATTCGTAAAGAAGAAAGATGGATCGATGAGGCTGTGCATCGACTATCGACAACTCAATCAGCTTACCATCAAGAACAAATACCCATTGCCTAGGGTCGATGAACTATTCGACCAAATTTCTGGAGCACAATATTTCTCCAAGATCGATCTTCGATCTGGCTATCACCAAATGAGGATCAAGGATGACGATATTTTCAAAACGGCTTTAGGAGCAGGTATGGACATTATGAATTCATCGTTATGCCTTTTGGTCTAGCCAATGCTCCTACAGCCTTTATGCAACTCATGAACAGCATATATCGGCCATACCTCGATAAGTTTGTGGTCGTCTTTATCGACGACATCCTCATATACTCCAAGACCAAGGAAGAGCATGAAGAACACCTAAAGACAGCACTGCAAGTTTTACGAGACAACAAGCTGTACGCAAAGCTTAGCAAGTGTGAATTCTGGCTCGAAGAAGTATCCTTCTTCGGCCATGTCATCTCAAAGGATGGCATCTCTGTTGATCCCTCCAAAGTCGAAGTTGTACTCAACTGGGAGAGACCAACCAACGTCACCAAAATAAGAAGCTTCCTAGGACTGGCTGGCTACTACAGGAGGTTCATCAAGGACTTCTCAAGGATCACTGTTCCTCTCACGCGTCTCACACGAAAGGAGAATCCATACTCCTGGAGTAAAGAGTGTGAGAAAAGTTTCCAAACCTCAAGGACTGTCTTACCTTTGCACCTGTTCTCGCTCTGCCATAGAGGGAGAAGGTTTCTCTGTCTACACCGATGCCTCAGGAATCGGGCTAGGATGTGTACTCATGCAAAAGGAGAAGGTCATCGCCTATTCTTCAAGACAACTGAAGACACATGAAGTCAACTACCCTATACATGATCTCGAGATGGCTGCCGTGGTCTTCGCCTTGAAGATTTGGAGACAATATCTATATGGCGAGCAATTCACTGTCTACTCAGACCATAAAAGTATGAAGTATTTATTCTCTCAGAAGGATCTCAATATGAGACAAAGGAGATGGCTGGAATACTTGAAATATTTCGACTTCCACATCTAATACCACCTAGACAAGGGAAATGTCGTGGCTGATGCTCTTAGTAGGAAGCCAACGGCATTTGTCTCAAGTCTAGTCCTTGTCGAGATGCATCTACTAGAACAATTCGCAAGGTTAGACTTAAATATTGAACATAGAGATGATCGAGTCTTGGTTGCCAATATCAAGATTCAATCTGATCTGCTAGAGGAGATCAAAGCTCAACAAGACGATGATCCATTCTTAGTTCGCGTCAAAGAAACTCTAACTGAAAGACTGGACTTTGCAATGACTGAAGACGGAAGGCTTGTCTTTCAAGGAAGGACATGTGTTCCCGGCAATGAAGAACTAAAGAGAAGACTAATGGATGAAGCTCACAAGACAAGGTATACTATTCATCCAGGAGGTACCAAAATATATCAAGATATGAAAAGAACATTTTGGTGACCGAACATGAAGAGAGAATAGCTGAACATGCCGCTCACTGCCTTACTTGCCAACAAGTAAAAGCGGACACCTGCGCCCTGCTGGTGTACTCAGACTGCTAGATATTCCCGAGTGGAAATGGGAAAGCATTGACATGGACTTCATCATGGGTTTACCCAAGACTCGTGGTGGACTCGACGCCATATGGGTCATTGTGGACCGACCAACCAAATCCGCCCACTTTCTGCCTATAAAGAGTAAGTGGTCCATGGAGGTACTAGCTGCCTTGTATGTCAAGGAGATTGTAAGACTACATGGCATTCCATCATCTATTGTTTCAGATCGAGATCCGAGATTCACATCTCATTTTGGAAAGGACTGCAAGGTGCACTGGGTACTAAACTCAACTTTAGTATTGCATTCCATCCACAAACTGATGGGCAAACTGAAAGAACCAACCAAATGGTGGAAGACATGTTGAGAGCTTGCACTATATATTTTCAAGGTTATTGGAATGAGCACCTACCACTAATCGAGTTCGCCTATAACAACAGTTATCAGGCAAGCATTAAGATGGCACCATTCGAAGCGCTCTACGGAAGGAACTGTAGATCCCCTGCATGCTGGAATGAGGTTGGAGAACAACAATGTCTAGGCCCATACATGGTGCAACGGACAACAAAGGACATTCAGGTAATCAGAGATCGGCTCAAGATTGCCCAATCTAGACAGAAGAGCTACGCCGACAAAAGAAGGCGAGATCTGGAATTTCAAGTAGGTGATCATGTATTTCTAAAGGTGTCACCTACTCGCGGCATCCAAAGATTCGGTGTAAAGGGAAAGCTCAGCCCTAGATTCATCGGTCCTTTTGAAGCACTCGAAAGGGTTGGTGAGGTTGCATACCGGCTGGCGTTGCCACTGGATCTGTCATGTGTACACAATGTGTTCCATGTTTCCATGCTTAGGAAATATGTGAAATCATTCGGCACGAGAAATTGGTATTAAACAAGGATGTGACATAAGAAGAGAAGTCAGTCAAGATACTGGAACGGAAGGTACAACAACTCAGAAATCGTCCCATTCACGTGGTGAAGGTCTTATGGAATAACTGCGGAGTGGAAGAAGCCACATGGGAACCAGAAGGAATTATCAGACGCAGCTACCCGATCTTTTCGGTAAGACACTTCCTCCTTATGATCAGATGAATTTGGGGCCAAATTCTTTTTAAAAGGGGAGGATGTAGCAACCCTAAATTTTTGAAAAATAAAAAATTTAAATATTTATATTATTTAATTAGAATTAAATAAAGAAAGATGTATCAAAACAACTAGGAAATCAAATAAGAGAGAATTAAATAAAACCCATCAAAGAAAAGAGTAATGGGCTTTGCTATATGGCCCATTAAAAATTAGTGGGCTAAAATAGGATTTTTAAAAAGAGAATAATAGAGAAATACCCAAAATTCGTAACTAGAATATTACTAAAATAGAAAAGAGATATTTAATGTATTAAATAGCTAGTTTGAATTAGGATTGGATTCCTAAACCTACCCTAATGTGTTGGCCGTGAAATCCCCTCTCTCCTACCCAAATAGAAGATCTCTTGCTTAAAAGGGGAGAGAAAAATAGGAAATTCAGAATTTAATAGAAGTTAGACTTAAACTAGGAAAGGGAATATGGAGAAGCTTAAATACTTCTCTTAAACTCTCATGGCCGACCCTAGCTCATGCCAAGAGGTTCTTGGACCAGGAGGAGAGGCCAAGAGGGGGAGAAATCGTGGAGAGGAAGATCCATCAAAGCTTCTCCCCGAGTTCTTCAAGTCTTAATGTAAGGCCCTCGAATTTTGCTGGATTATTGCATGTAAAAATTTCGTGTCGTATATGTACATAATGTATGTATCTACATATGTATTAGTGGATACTATGTGTGTATGTGTATAGCTTAGGTATAAATAATGTATGTGATGCTTGATGGTAGTGTGTACATGATAACGTATACATATAGCATGTATATAGGTGTAAAAGGTGCATGGTTTCAGCATGTTTTAGAGTTCTGGCCGAAGGCCATATTGGCGTCAATATCATGA